>PVJX010006179.1:0-77827 GCA_004027295.1 Dolichotis patagonum
CGCCGATCTTATCTTCACTAATAGTAGCCCCAGGACCTCTTATTCGAGCGGGTTTTTGCGCTTTAGTTTCTTTCTGTGTTGTGAGAGTCTATCTCTCTCTGTTTGGGTCTCTCCAGGGTGTTTTATTCTGGCATTTGAGCTGTCTCTCTCAGAGAGGGTCTCTCTCCTGCTACCTACCAGTCCGCCATCTTGTCTCCAACTCACTTTTGTATTGTTTTTTAGTGTCATTTGCATTAATTGTTGCTCTATGGTTTATAATTTCCTCCCTCGTACATGTTTTAGGTTTAACATGTTCTTCTTTTTCTACCTTGATGTTCAACATTAGGTTATTTTTTTAGCTCACTCTATTTTTCTTATGGGGAATTCATCACTATAATACTTTTTCATAGGACTGCTTTCATTATGTTCCATAACTTCCAGTATGTTGCTTTGGCATTATTATTTAATTGTAGAAATTAATTTCTTCTTTAATTTCATTTGTGACCTATTGGTTATTCAGGAGGTGTTATTCGGTTTCCATGTGTTTATGTAGTTTTGCTTTTTCTTTTGCCATGATTTTAATTTCATTGTACTATGATCTGAAAAATATACATAGAATAATTTCAGGTTTTTTGCATTTCTTATGCATGTTTTATGAACTAGTATGTGGTCAATTTTGGAGAAAATCCCAGCTGCTACTGAGAAGAATGTATATTCTGTTGTTGGGTGGAACACTGTAGATCTCTTAAGTCCATTTTTTTCAAATGTCTGGTTCAGCTCTAATATTTCCTTGATTTTTTTTTTGTCTAGTTGATCTATTTGTGTAAGTGGAATGTTGAGATCCCCCATCACATAATTGTATCAGTACTTATCTGATTTTTATATCAAGTAGTGTTTGTTTTATATAGTCAGGTATGCCAGTATTTGTTGCATGTTTATTTGTGATTGTTATCTTTTCTCTTGGATTCCCTTAACAAGTATGTGATGACCTTCTTTGCCTCTTCTGATCAGTCTTGGCTTACAGTCCACTTTGTTTGCACATAGAATAACTACCTCTTTTTTTTTTCCTGGTTCCTGTCATATGAAATATTGCTTTCCATCCTGTGACTTTCGGTCTGTGAATTTCTTTTTGAGTTAAATGTTTCTTATATGCAGCATATTGTTAGATCTTATTTATTGATCCATTGTGCTAATCTCTTTCTTTTGACTAGTGAATTGAAACTATTTACATCAGTGGTTATGACTGATATGTATCGACTCATCTTTGTCATATTATTTTCCTGTTACTGGTTTCCATTCTTTCCTCCAGTTTAATTGCTTGCCTTGCCTGGTGAATTCATTCTATTGGGATTCATTGAATTGTCTTCATTGTCTCTTTGTAGAATATCCTTTAGAACTTTTTGTAGTGCCGATTTGGTGGTCATGAATTTCTTCAGTTGTTCTTTATCATGGAAGGATCTTATTTCTCCATCAAATTTGAAAGATAATTTTGTGGGTTATGTCAGTCTGGGCAGGAGTTACTTTCTTTTAGGGCTTGAAGTACTTCAAGCTCTCCTTTACATGAAGGTTTATGTTAAAAAAAAAAAAGTCTGCTATAATTCTGATGAGTTTTCCTTTATAGATTTGTTTCTTTTCTCTAACAGCTTTTAGTATTCTGTTCTTGGGTTGAATTTCTGGAATCTTGACTATTATATACCTTGGTGTAGTTTTTCTAACCATGACTATTTGAAGTTCTGTATGCCTCATTTATAAGTCACATTGTTTTTCCAAGTTTAGGAAGTTTTCTGCCATTACTTCTATGAACAGGTTTTTTTTTTAATGCCCTTTGTGCTAACTTCTGATTCTTCATTGATTCTTATTAATCTTTTATTAGTCTTATTTGCATGATCTAGCAGCTGTTGGATTGTTTCTCTTGGTTCCTTGCTATTTTTAACCACTTAACAGTTACGCCAAACATCATTTGGGCAGCACATTTGTTTATGTACCGACTACCCTGAGCATGTGTCAGGCAGGTGTTATTTCAACCAATCTATTCTTATATTGAATAAATTTGATGAAATTGTCATTTTCATATTTCCTGTTATATTATCTTATAAAAATTAATGAAAAATCAAATTTTGGGTAATTGTGTCTTCAAATAATTGGACTAGCAAGTGGGAATTAAGAGGTTTTTGTTTTGTTTTGTTTTGTTTTGTTTTGTTTTGTTTTGTTAGACAGGGTTTCACTATGTGGTAGTAATGTTGTCCAACCAAGCACTATCTCCAGGGGACACTGTCATCTCTTGAACTAGAGTCCTTCACCTACTGTTGTAGTTCACAGCATCCACTGTTCCATTCCACAGTTGTATTTCTCCCAGGAGGTCTCTGGAGTCACCCACTTTCACTGTCTCTGTACAGGTGATCTTCTTTTCTCAATCCAGGAGACGGAGAAAATACTGATTACCCTTCCTTTTTCTGCACTGGGGTCTGTCTCCTCACTTTCTCTGTGGTTGCTAATTTCTCCTTTAGATTCTTCCTGAGTCCTAGGGATCTACCTCCCTCCTTCTTTTTGTCCCAAATTATTATTTTCCAGTGTCTGGATTACAAATCTTTGTTGCTGATTACCGCTCTGCCATCTTCCTGGCAGTCTAAGCAAGATTTGTTAATACCAGGTTACCAAAATATACCAGGTTACCAAAATTTTTCATGCACCATTTATTAAAAATACTGTCTTTCTTCCAGGAAATGTGTTTGGCCCCTTTGTCAAAGATAAAGTAGCTGAGTGTGCTTAGAGTTGTTTCTGCATCTTCTAATCTGTTCCATTGATCCTCAGGGTTTTATTGTTGTTTATTTGTTTATTTTTTTGTTTGCCAATACCATGCAGTAACCCAACATCAGTCAATAAAATTGAAAATATAATTAAAAACTTACCAACAAAGAAAAGCCCAGATCCTGATGAATTCACTGCTGAATTCTACAAGAACTTTAGAGAATATCTAATGCCATTACTCTCTCAAACTCTTTAAGGAAATTGAAAAGGAAGCAGTACTCCCAAGCTCATTCCTGATACTAAAACCAGAGAAGAACCCAACCAAAAGAAGACCACAGACCAATCTCCCTAGTGAACATAGATTTTTAAAAATCCTCAATAACATACTGGCAGACAGGACATAGCAAATCATTAAGAAGATTAGACACCAAGCTAAGTCCCCGCCTGTGAGCCAGCCAATGCACAGACTGAGGAGAGAACACCCCCATCCCACCCCCTACCCCCACTCCCATGAGCAACCAGCTGATTTGGAGAAACTGTATTGTTTAACTTTACAAGCCTAAAGCCAAGGAACTAGAGGACAACAATATGCAATATAATAGCTATTGTAGATTTCCTACTGTCTTATCTGTTTTGATTCATTTTATTGTTGTTTTAGTCCCTTTAAAATTAAATTTTAGGGCCGGGGATTTAGCCCAGTGGCACAAGACCCTGCCTGGCAAGTGTGAGGTCATGAGTTCAATCCCCAGTACAAAAAAAAAAATTAAATTTTAAAAGTCAGTATTAGTTTAAAAAAAGAGAGCGATTAGATACCATGACCAAGTAGGATTCATCCCAGGGATACAGGACTCATTCAGCATATGCAATCAATAAATATAATATATGATATTCACAGAGCCAAGGACAAAAACCATATGATCATCTCAGTAGATACAGAAAAAGTGTTTGACAAAGTCTTAACACTCATTCGTGATTTAAAAAAAAACCTACACAAAATTGGAATTGATGGTCTTTTTCTCAATCTGATAAAAGCCATCTACAACAAACCAACAACCAAGATCATACTGAATGGTCAAAAACTGAAAACTTTCACTGTAAAATCAGGAACAAGACAAGGATGTCCACTGTCACTACTCCTATTCAGTGTAGTTCTGGAAACAAAAGGAATAAAGACAGGAAAGGAAAAAGTTAAATTATCACTATTTGCAGATGACATAATTTGCTACATAGAAGACCCCCAAAAACCATACCCTAGACTTCTAGATTTAATAACCAGATTCATACAAAGTCAACGCTAAAAAATCGTTAGCATTACTGCACACAAATAAACTCACTTAAAGAGAAATTAAGCAAACTGTGCCTTTCATAATAGCACCAAAAAAATGGAATAATTGGGAATCAATCTAACAAAGGAAACAAAAGACCTCTACATTGAAAGGAGATTGAAGAGGATATCAAAAAATGGAAAGATACACCTTGCTTGTGGATAGGAAGAACCAACATCGTGAAAATGGCCATGCTTCCAAAATTGTTATAGAGATTTAAAACAGTCCAAATCAAAATACTATTAGCATTCCCCACAGACCTGGAGAAAAAAATCCTAAAATTCATTTGGAACCAAAAGAGACTTAGAATAGCAAAAACAATTCTGACCCACAAAGGCAAGGCAGGAGGTATCACAATCTCTGTCTCTGTAGGGCTTTTTACAACTGATCTATAACTCTAAAACTATTTCCAAATTCAAACATATGAAAGATATGGGAAGGTCCACTGTTTTTAAGACAATATTGGTAGACATATATAACTAACTTCCCGGAAGAAACAAATATGTGTTACTAGTGTCTGTCCTTTGATGACTGGCAAATTTATGTATGTTGGCGTAGCAGTTGCCTCCAATTACAAAATTAACAGTAATTATCTCTATCTCTAATTCTTTAGGCTCAAAGTGCTTTAAAATTCAAATTAGAAAATAATAGTATTTTAAGATTTTAATTATTCTAATAATCTTTAGTGAAAATAAGATAATAAGCATTAAAATAAACACTAAATTGAGAACATATTCGTCCACACAATTATTGTTATAAAAACTGATAGATACTAGCTAGCTCACATATCTTCCGAAGGACAGATTTCAAACTATTTGGCTGAATGGCTTTTTTCCTGAAAAATTTATCTTGTTTCTAGATTACAAGAATCATTTTCATTGGCTTAGGCCTATCATTTTTTTGTATAAATATTACTTAGCAACTGCTGCTGTGATCTGTAGGATAAATTCCTTGACATGCCTTCATGTGTTAGAATTACAGTACAGAGCCAGGTGTGGTGGTACACACATGTAATCCCAGTACTCAGGAGGCCAAGTCAGAAAGATTACCATGAGTTCAAGGCCAGCGTGGGCTACTACTGAGTTCAATGCTGGCCTGAACAAATAGCAAGACCCATTCCTTAAAAAAACAAAACAAAATAGATTTACAGTATAATACGTAACTCCATTTGATTCACAAATCACCAACTGTAACTAAATTAAAATTTTAAACTTACATTTAAGTATGCTTTGTGTATAGAAAATCACATAAGAATGCTTCTATCAAAATTTGAGCTTAAATTATTAAATTTTAAGCACATCATCCAATTTTATTAGCAGGTTTACTCATCTGGAAACCTACTCTATAGAACAAAAATTCTGTAGGGTTTTTTTTTATGCTTCTTAATTCAGTTTTGGTTTTGATCTTTTTCAGGATGTGGTGGATACACACCCTGGCCTTACGTTCCTGAAAGATGCTCCAGAATTCCACTCCCGCTACATCACCACGGTAGGCTGTCTTAGTACAACTCTCTGATGCACCTGTGCATCTTTTGTGTGTTTACATGTGCTGCTGAGGACCAAGCCCAGGGCCTCACATGCAGATGCTCTATAACAGAGGTACAGCCCCAGCCTGAGCTTTATGCCAGAGTTTACTTAGGCTGTAATGATTATTTTAAGTAGACAAAAGGCAGGGTAAAATTGAATTAATGATTTCTTCACTTGTATCCATTTCTCTTCTTGTGAAACAGAAGTAAAGTGTTACACTCATTCTGTCTGGACTTAAGAGGTATACTTCTGCTCACTTATGGATATTGATATCCAGTTGATCTTTACCATTTTCAAATAATACTGGAAATAGTTTTTAACAGTTTGTCCCAGAAAAAGATGTGTCTTTAGCACTCAAAAGTTCGAAGTGGGCTAATGAGAGCTAGGTGGTATGTCAGCAGAACAACTCATGTATGAATCCCGAATAACCACCGTCCCCTGCCTGGCGAGGTGTCCTCTCCCTGTGTCTCTGGCACAGTCTCGTTGGCTGCGTGACAGGCAGGGCATAACCATGAGGGACAGTGCACCATGGGCACCAGGTAGCAGTGCCCAGAGCAGCCATCGTGTGCTTTCTCTGCCCTCCCTCCCGGATTGTCTTTAGGGCATTACAGACACAAGCCCTAGGAAGCCACGGCCATTCTGAGGATACAGCTCTCCCATGTTACACAGTGGTACTTTTTTTATTCTTCTATGAAGCTACACTCTTTGCTTTTCTCTTGGTTCTCTTTTGTCGTTATAAAACTTTGTAAGATTTTGTGTGAGCCAGAAGGTGTCACTGTCATCATTAATCATAACACTATAAATTACCTCTACCACAATCACCCTGGCCCAGTCACCTTTATTTCTTGTTTGGATTACTTCAGTTTTCTGATGTCTTTCTGCTTGCAACCCCATTGCTTTCTATAGTCCACAGTCATCGCCCAAAGCAAAGTTCTCTTTAGAAATGTAAGTCAGGTCATGTCATCCTCCACTCAGACCCTTCTGTGGTTTCCCATCTCAGTCAGAACAAAAGCCATAGTCCTTGCCAAGACTGTGCTCTACCCACCCCATGCCTTCACGGTTCTGCTTTCAGAGCTGCCTTCCACTTCACTCCCATTCCTCCTCCATTTCTGAGAAGACCAAACCCACTTCTGCCTCAAGTGCTTTGTTCCTCCTCTTCCAGTTCTACAGATCTCCCCCAAGCTGATCCTGTCTCTTTATCCAGATACCTGCTCAGGTCTTTCCTGATCACTCTGTCTTCTTGATCTCTTTTCTTCCTTCTCTGCTCCATTCCCCACACTCAGTTCCCTTGTCCTGCTTTATTTTTCTTCTTTGCTTTTATAAAGTATTTAAATATTTATTTATTCTCCATCTCCTTTTCTATAATAAAGTCCAAGGAACAACAACCTTCTATTTTTAACTGTCCTATCCCCAGTACTAGAATAGTACCTGACACATAATAGACACATTAAATATTTATTGGGTGAATAAGTGAAAATATTCTTGGTGAAGATTTATGTATTAGCTCTGCCACAATCCAAAAGAGAATTATTATGTCTGGTTACAGGCTGTTCTGTAAACTCACGGCACCTTAACAGCATAGTTTAGAATCTTAAAAGTTAGGAAAGATCTTAGAAATAATAAAGTGCAGCAACCTTGTATCAATTCAGAAGATGTTCCCTAAGGAAGAATTTTTTATTGGAATTCATTCTTTTAAAAAAAAGTGTAAGTATTAATGAACAGAAAAGTGAAACAGAGATGAATTTCCTTTATGTGTTCTTTCTGGTTACTATTTCAGGCCAACAGTGGTCTCTGATAACCTAGCAAATGGTTCACAGAAAAGTCTTATGAATTTGAAGTGAAAAACCATGAAACTATTTGTTCATCTTTAATTCACATTTTTAGAAGAATTTTACTATGTTAATCATTGAACAAATAAAAACCATACCGGTGAATTAATAGAATACAATTAATTATCTCTGCTGTTAGTAGTTTTCATGGAATTTGCATATTGTTTACATTTGTTAAATTTACTTTGTTAATATTATGCTGCTTTATCCCTATTCATGACAGTGAATTCATTTCTCAGAAAGTCATTAAATGATATAAAGTACTTGAGATAAAATAATTCAGCAAATCAAAACACCATCATAAATCATAAACAAGATTCAAATGGGAATATAGAATGTAAATTTATATGTATTAAGTGAATAACTGATATTGAGATAATCTCATATTAACCCCCCAAAAAGAAAAGCACAAATAAAAAGTAGAACAATGAATATTTGGAAGTAGAATTTTATCAGACTAGTTACCTGTGTCTCCCCAATGTCTTTTGTTAAAAATTTGATCAAGTAATATCTTAAAGACATTAGACTTTGCATTATTTTAGAGTGCAATGAGTTTTTCCAGAAGAAATACAAAATAAGGCCCTTCAATATGACGTTGACTAGTTTTATTATTAGGCATAAAAGAAACTAAACTAAAACATTTTCTATTGGCTCAGGATTTAGCTCAGCGGCGTAAGCGCCTGCCTTGTAAGCGCACAGTCGTGAGTTCAAACCCCAGTACCAGGGGGGGGAAAAAAATTTTCTATCCTGCTCATGAGAAAACAAGTAAGATCATACTATTTCTAAGAAACAATTAATGATAAATACCTCAGAAAAGTAAAATCATTTTATATGTTCTTACTGAATGTTATAATCTCAGTGACATACAGTATGAAAGTACAATATATAGGTCAAGCATCCCTAGTCCAAAAATATGAAATCTGAAATACTACAAAATCTGAACATCTACACTCAAAAAGTTTCAGATTTTGGAACATTTCAGATTAGGGACACTCAACCAATAAAGTCTATATAGATGTTCCAAAATCTAAGACACTCCAGAATCCAAAACATTTCTGATACTATGTCTTGAATAAGGAGTACTCAACATGTATTATATTTGCATACAGGAATACTTCAGTTACTTTAAAATTAGAAACCATTGAGATGTTGTAAAACTCAAATATTATATATGGTACATGCATGATGAAGAGAAGTTGAACAACTTTTATTTGCTAATTGTATTTGAAAACCTGTGCCATAAGGCAGAGGGAGAGGTTTGTGCCTGTAATCCTAGCAACTTGCAAGGCTTACAAGGCAAGAGGCTCACAAGTTGTAGGTTAGCCAAGGCTTAGACCTTGTCTCTAAATAAAAAACAAAAGCATCTGAGGGTGTAGCTCGGTGAGAGAGCACTGCCCTAGCATGGATTTAATCGCCAGTGCTAGGAAAACGAAAAACAACCTGTACTGCAGGAAAAGACTTTTTGTTTGTTTAAATAGTATTTTGTCAGTTGCTTTTAGACTGGAAAGAGAACATGAACTAAGTACTAAGTAAGAGATTGCATCAAAAGTCCATATTCTTCTCCCTTATTTCTGGAGAGAGTTAATTCAGAAGTAAATCTCTTGATGATGAAACTGAAACATCAGAAAATTGTAATGCTTTAGCTTGCATTTTGCATGCTGTGCAAAGAGTGCCAATGAACAAAAGGCTTTGCTTGTCCAAACTGTCTTGTATGCCAACTTTCAGGGGGAAAGGTACTTGCACAAGTTTTTAAAATAAGCAGTGAGATTTAAAATACTTCTGTATGATACTGGTGCTAGAAGTAAAGATACTTTGTGGCTTATTCAGATGATGTGTTCAGTATGTTGACTGGTTTTAAGGCTGCATCACCAGGATTTTAACTGTTGAGCACAAAGTCCTAGACACATATTTTCTAAGATAACTGGTTTGGTTAGAGACTGCTCATCACCAAGAGCTTATTGTTAACTTTGTCCTTGAAATTTTTTCCTCTGAACAGAAAAAGATATCACTTTTATTAGACACACTTTTAATTTTACATATTCTACAGAAGACCACAAAGAAATACTTTCCAGAGCCATATTAACCAAAGAATGTTAGTATTCCAGTTACCACCCCTTGCACATGGAAGAGTGGGGCCTCCAGCATTTGAGAGTGTTCATCTGCGCTCACATAATCTACAGTGAGGACTCCTGTGCCTCCATTTAAACATGCAGTTCAAAAACTGCATGGCAGAGCCACTGAATACTTCTATTCCTGGCTGCCAATATTCGTAAGTTACAGGTTTCCCGTTGAATGGATGTATAGAAGAAAGAAAACTGACTTGTCTGTCAAGTTCACTAGCAGTCTGTTGGTGAAAGACTGTTTCATTCCTCTCACTGGTAGTAAATAATTATCCTGATTATCATTTATTTTAAGGTTTTCTTATATTTTAAAAATTGTGATTAATTTTTATTTGCCTATAAATTTTTTAAAAGCTGAACCAGCAGTTACATGCATTAACCACTAGATGGTAGCACTCCCTAAATAATCTGAAATGCTGACCCAATAATGTGGAACCTGGAAAATATGCTGATAGAGCCACTGAATAAGGAGATACAGCTACAGAAAAATGAAGTACAGGTACATCGTTTTATAGTATGAAGTAAATAGTTTAGCAGAAGCTAAAAATAACACCTAACTGCTCACATATTTTAAAAGTCCTGTCAGAACAAAAACAGAATAATAAAATAAGCAAAACTGAATACAGATTAAAGTTGCATATTAAGTGTAAAACAGTATTTCCACAAATCATATAAGTACATAAATATGAAACTTAGGAAGCAGAGTAAGTTAAATTTATATTCAAAATCAAGAAAAAGGACAAAGTTGGATATGTATATTGAAATTGAGTAACGAATTACAATCAACAAGATTCTTTATGTATAGAATTTCTATGCTAAAAATCATCTATCCTTTTTTATATGAATTGCCAAGCTATTGCTGAGAATACTGTGTTGAGTGAGACCATCTCTGGCCTCGGCAACCTTAGGGTCTGAGTGGGTGGAGCCTCTAGTAGAGATATCAGGCTCTAGCTACCAGTCAATACAAAAATCCTGTCAACTTTGCCTCAGTACTTGTGAAAAGTAACTTCATGATTTCATACAAGCCCAGTGCTTTGGAGGCTTTCTTCTTTGAAGCATTTGAGTATAAGGGCACTTCCATTCCATGTTTCTACTTCTGTCCTCTGGTCCAAAACAGAACAAATCAGCTTTGCTTCTAGCTGATAGCCATTCAGATGACCATCACATCTACCTTCTGCTCTTGTTTTTTTCCTCAGGACTAATCATTGCTATATTAGTAGTACCTGTCACAGTCATTTTTAATATAGTTACTCTTCCCCATTTTATGTTTCATATCATTTGTACACCCTCTATCTATAGACAAATACCAATTTATGTGAAACACCAATTTACGTGAAATTTTTCTTGCAGATTAATATCCATCTACTATTCAAAACTCTGAATAGTTGTTCATCTAACTATCAAACCTATCCATATTTCTTTATCACAAATCTAACACCAAACTCTTGTTACACAGTGTCCAAATCTCATTTTATCAAGCCATTAGTGGCCTCATTATATGCAAAGCACCAGATTAGAAAATAACTGGAATGCAAGTCAAGAAAAACCAGCTCTTGGCCAGGTGTAGTGTTACATGCATCTAATCTCTCTAGATGCACTGTATAAATCTGAGGCAAGAGGACTCCAAGCTCAAGCCCACCTTGGGCAATTTAGCAAGATCTGTCTCAAACTAAAGGGCTGGGAGTATAGCTTAGTACAAATGCGCAATGAGTTCAACGCGCAATGAGTTCAATCCGCAACACCAGGAAAAATAAAACACTAGGTCTTTTGCAATTTGGAGCTGATCACCATCAGGTTCCCCAGTGTGGAACAAACCATGGGGATGCCTGAGGGAGGCTCAGAGGCAGTGAGAGCACCAAAGACAGAGCTCTACCCCAGTACGTATGTTGAGGCTTCCTTTGAAGTATGGTATTTGAGCACCATTCTGAAAGGCCCGGATTAGCACAGACAGAAAGGGTGGGGTGTTGGATGCTAAGCACTGAGTAACAGAAATTGAACCTTCATCCTGCTGCTAGCTTCCCTCTGTTTTATTGAGAATCACTCTGTTTGCTGAAGAATCCAGAAGCAGAATAGTAGTTTAGTTCCTCATTAAGGCCTGCTTTTTAGAAAGATGTATAGCTGTCTTCCCTTGTTGTTCTTCTTGCATTGATTGCTAAAAATGCATTATAGGCTCCTACCTCCAGGATCACACCTTCTGTCATCCTGCAGTTCTCCCCTGTACTGCAGCACACACATCCCCAGCCTAGACATACTTGCTTCTTACCTCCTCTCTCTGGTCTTTTCCAGAGTTTCACTTCTACTAAGATCATTAAAACACTGATCAATAACAGAGATGGTCTTCCCCAAATAAGGTGAGAGTATAAGTTATCCCAAATGAATTTGAACTTCATACAATCTGGAAGACCACAGTCTTCAAAACTATAATAAATAAGGTTTTAATAACCAGAATAATGTCTTCTTGAATCATGGAAGCCATCCTTCTGACCCTCTGATCAATCACTAAGCCAATCCAGCAAATGTTTGTCTCTTTGTTTGCCCTCCCAAAACATCCAGCCCAGTGAACTTGAGTCTAGCATCACTGTGTAAGTGAAAAGGAAACAAGAAGTGTATGAGCAGCTGGGAAATGAAAATTTGAGAGTAGAGATTTTTTTCTTTCTCAGAAGTATAGCTGCAGATTCATAATATGTAAATGTAGATTATAAAATGTTTTTACTGGAAATTATATTTGAAATCAAAAAGTTAAAACTGTTGGTTCCAAATATATCATAAGGTAACCTTTGATAAAATAATAGAGATCATTAACTTTTTTATTTGGTTTTGTTTTCTTTTTGGAACTAGGTCATTCAGAGAGTATTCTACACAGTCAACAGATCATGGAGTGGAAAAATTACTTCTACAGAGATAAGAAAAAGCAACTTTTTGCAAGTATGCCTCTCACATAAAAATATAAAAAGCAATTTAAAGTCTTATACTTCATTTATCAAATATTTGAGGGCTTACCCTATGCAAAGTGTTGTCACTGCTTTGTCAGTTATTCATTTGTCAAATACGTCTAATGAGACTCCAGATACGGAGGGGAAGGAGGGGGACAAGGAATCTCTGCTACAGGGCACACACTGTAGAGGAAAAGAAAGAAATACACAGTCACATCGGAACTGATGAATTCTGCAGATGTATGTAAAAGGTGCAGAAGAGGCCTCAACAAAAGGACAGGTATGATTTTGACCTGGAAGAACATCAGGAGTTTACCAAGATTTTTTTAAAAAAATTAATAGAGCATTCCAGATAAGACAAGCAGCATAAGCAACAGCCAGAAGATGAAAGCATGATGTCCAAGAACTGCCAAATGGTATTAAGTGGCCAAAAGCCCTGGGAGAGTGACCAGAGATAGGTCAGCAGAGTGGATTAGGGCCAGGTTGGGAATAACCTTGCAAAATAAGTGGACTCTTCTACTGTTGAAGAAAAGTATTAAAAAAAATTTTAAGAAAGAATACATGTCATTTAATTATGTATTTTGTCAAATGAGAGAGAAAGTACTGACCATTAATAGGAGCTTTTCACTGAGATAATTTCCATGTGTGATTGTTTAAGCATCTCTAAACCAGAAGTGGAGTTGTTCACACTTGGAAGGAAAAGAAATGTTTTC
This sequence comes from Dolichotis patagonum, assembly GCA_004027295.1. Classification (NCBI taxonomy): domain Eukaryota; kingdom Metazoa; phylum Chordata; class Mammalia; order Rodentia; family Caviidae; genus Dolichotis; species Dolichotis patagonum. The sequence goes on from PVJX010006179.1 coordinate 13,174, forward strand.
TTTTAAATGAATCTTACTAAATGAAGCTTGGGCTAATAAAACAACCTTATTACTCTGTATTTTTTCCTGTCTTCATTGGAGACAGGAAAGGTAATGAAGACTTAGCAAAATTAGCAGTCCATGGTAGAGACACAAACATTTTGTTACTGTAAAATGAACAGTCATCACTACAGTCATTATTGATATTTTTTGAACACCTGATGTCTGCCTCGGCACTCAGTATTGTGGGCTGGGTTAAGATGGCAGTAATTCCCTAACAGCTCAAGAATGGTAATAATCAAAAAAAAAAAAAAAGGTAATAATCTCTCATGTTCCTGAAACACATTTTCATTTGTAGTTTTTGAATCATTATTGTAATCAGTTTGTTTTTACTAATGATAAAAGTTTAGGCTCAAATATAGTTCAGTGTCTTCTATAAGAGCATACAGCAAAAGGATGGCTGAACTAGAGGTAGATCTCAAATGTTCTCTTCCTAACGAATGACTTGTTTTCTCTTTCCCTGTCCTTCCCTGCCTCTCTCCTTAGTATCTCTCTTGGTATATAAACAGATACTCATAAAACATTCAAATAATGTGAGATATGCAAAGTAGTAAATAAGCAGAAGTTGCTATTTATCTCTTCACCCTGCCATTTCGCTGCCTTTTGCAAAGGAAACCCATGTTATCTGTAGTTGTATTCCCTGGTAAATGCATACATGTAATATATAGTTTGCTGTTTTGTTTTTTGGTATGGCTGATATTTCAAAGGGATTTTTTAATACATGGAATCATACTTACTATTTTTTTAATTTGGTCTATTCACTTAACACTGTATTGAGTTCTTTTCATTCCTGTCATATAAATCTATGTCATTCTTCTAACCTGTATTTAAGTTAGACTTACTGTATTTATATATGCCTCTACTGATGTGCAGGTCGTTTTCAGATCTTCTCTGTGACAGTGATGGCAAACATCCTTATATTTTCCTCTTATGTATACAAGCATAAGATTTCTTTAAAATAAACCACTGGAGGAACTATCCTGGACCAAATGATATGTTCGATTTTAGTTTAATAGATCCTGCCTACTTATACTTTCACTTACATGCTCACCAATACAGTAAATTCTCTTTCTTGTTCATGTCACAACAGTGGGTAAAAATGATGGCTCCTTGTTTCTAAATATATTTTATTAAAGATAGTCTGCACTATGCATATTAAAGGATGTTTTAGAAGAAGAGCTATATTTTATTACCCTAATAGAACTAGTACCATTTTTATATGTATTGTAGCATAGGCTCTTTTGTATGCTTTTAAGATTCTACATAGCTCTTGGTGTGTGTAATCATGTAACCTATATTTTGTAATTACTGCATCATGGCTTTCCATCATGGATTTCCTTTGTTTGTCTGTAGGCTATAATTTTTACTTAATGCATAATCTTCCAGTGCACTTTACCATAATTAATAATTCATGTGGTTTTCAATTTGCCAACAAATTTTGTTTTCCCAATGTCTACCTTTAAAAAAAAAGTTTTTAATCAGCGTAATACATTTGTATTACAAAACAGTCCTTTTTGTCCTTTGTCTTTTTCATTGTGAATCCTTAAATTTTCTACTCATATTGCTACGTGTTCTTTTTGTCCACGTTTCCCTAGTATGTATTTCCCTGCCTTTTTATTACCCTTTTTATTTTAGGCATATCTCTTATAGACAACATATACTTAAATCTGTTTTGGGTCCTTAGTTTTGTGGTAATGGTGGTGGTGGTGTTGATGATTATAGTTTTTCAGACAGGGTCTCACTATGTAGTTCAGGCTGGCCTTGAACTCAATTTGCAGCCCAGGCTGGCCTCAAATTTGTGGTGATCCTCCTGCCTTACTTAGCCTTCTGAAAGCTGGGTTTATAGGTCTGCACCACCACTCCCAACTTGGGACTTTGATTTTGATACTTTCAAAAATCTTTTAGTAAGGAAATTTAGCTCATTTATCTTTATTGTTATTACTGACACATCTGATCTTATTTCTGCCATCTCATTTCTTTCTTAAGATATCTTTTATATTGCTTTCTGAATTGTTTCTGAAAATGCCTTCATTTATTTACCTACTTATATGATAATTTGACTATAGAATGGGTTCAGAACTATTGGTTCTGGTAAGGATGCAGCGAAAGCTATGGGAGACTTAGTTTACTTTCAATTCAAGGCCCATCAGCTCCCACTCACAAGGCCTTTTACCCCAAATCCCCATGCATTTATGGGGGTAAACTTAACTTCATTACAAAAGTAACCACTGTGTGACGCGCAGTCTTAATGTTGCTCATGTAACTGAAAAATTAGGAGCAGGGGGTTCGTTTATGACCACGTACTGAGCCTGTCATTTAATTTTCTGTGCTTTCTAGTCGAGGGACTGCTGACAGCTGCAGCCCCTGCTCCTGGCAATGGTCTCTTCCATCCTGCCCTTTCTCTTTTATGTCCAACAGTAGGGGTCAATCTCATCCTCTTCATCAGAGCTCAAGTCCCATTAAGTCCCTCTTCAAGTTGAAGTCCCTTCCCTGTTTTCTGTTCATTCTGCCTATTGCCTCACCTAAAAAAAAAAAAAAATTAAAGGTATTAGGCATTTGTATATGAAATTCAACATTTTCAATTCAGTTTAAAACAAAAATTTGTAGACTCTACAGTATGCAAAGCTGGTTGTTTATAATTTTAAAATTAATTCCTTTCTTCATACCATTTCAGACTCTAGCCCTTTTGGAAGAAGAGGAAGATATAAATCAAATCACAGATTACTTCTCTTATGAACATTTCTATGTTATTTATTGTAAATTCTGGGAACTAGATAGTGATCATGACCTGTACATCAGTCAAGCTGATCTCTCTCGATATAATGACCAGGGTGAGTGATTTTATAGATGTTAAGACTTAAACAAAGAATGATGTAAATCATCTCCACTCATTGTGAGAAATTTCCATTTCTTAAATTATATATCTAATCAAATCTCTTTACAAAACTAAGAATTTAGTTGGGAATTAACAAACATGATTTAACTTTTTTATTGAGAGCCCAGAAGTAAAAGGGATTTGCAGGTAAGTAAGCAATCACAATGTAGTTTTGAGGAAGCAGAGAGTTTTTGTAGTGATTTTTATGATGATGAATTGAATACGATGTAAATCTGTATGCACAAGAATATGCATATGCACCTTTATAGACTTTCTCATTTAACAGTGATTTCCATGAAAATCCATGGATGAAAATATCTCTACCTTGCCAACTTTTTTCTTTTTTTGAAGGACTTATACATACTTTTTGGATTTAATTCCAGAAATATAATTTATCTAGAGGTGAATTTCATGTGCTTTCTTTTTAAGAAAATAAAAATTGCAGAGGATTTAGCTCAGTGGCGTAAGCACCTGCCTGGCAAACGCAAGGTCATAAATTCAATCTTCGGTACCAAAAAAAAAGTACATATCACATGGCATTATGCTTCTTCACTTTTGCCTGTAGTAAATGTAGAACCTATTGCAAATTGATTTAATATTGTTAACCAAGATACATAAATTCATTCTACTTCTATAAGATTGTTCCTGTTCTATCCTTAAATGTCTTCTCAGTGTTTTAAAAATTAGATTTTATCTTTGCAAAGTGAAAATCTTAAATGAATACACTGAATTTAGTTTCTGTTATATTGTGTATCTGTGACTGATACATGTCTTAAGAAAAGGCTCCTTGTTTATGATGTCGTTTCATACAGCTTTGCATATTTAAGAGACAGTTATCTCTTTGAAATTTGCAAATGCCATGCAGACACTAAGGATAACTACTCAAATGCACTTACTTGTTAAACACATTAGTACTGTTATCTCCCTTCTTCAAATACTCATAACTTTTCATTACTAGAATAGCATAAAGATGTATATTCATAGGAATATCAGGCCAGCCTTGTTAGTTGCATACCTTCCCATTACCCATGAACAGATCATCTGTACATGTACCAGTCCCCAAGTCCCCAAATACTGTATGTACTCACATAGCCACTACCAGACCCATGTTAATGGGATGAAGTCGAGAGAAACAGGTGTCTAGGGCTGCATAAATGAAAGGGCCACTAAACTCTATAAAATTATCTGCTCACTAAACTGTGCCTAATGATACAACATTGAATAACATGATCTTGTTTTAAGAGGCTAAAAGCTTCCAAAATTTAAAGTGCCTTTTTAAAAAAGTGGTTAGGTTTGGGATTCAATACCCTTATGTTTCCTATATCAGGCCCTCTTTTATCTAGGTAATAAAAATTAACCCCATAAAACAGTACCAAAACAAGTATGGAGGATCTTTGTATAAACTTTAGTGTGCAGCCAGAAATGGCTTCCCACACATTCCTAACTTTCTTCAGCCAAACCAATTATCCTTTATGCTGACTGTAACTCCACGGAGAATTAGATGCTGACAGCTGCTAACTCCCTAATGATTTCACAGCTGGTCTGGGAATTACAATGTGCATGTCATTGCCTGGGCTACTTTTTGAAGAACAAATCTTTTATTCGTAGGCATCTCCTTTTTTTTTTCTTTTTAGACTAATGCCTTTGGCTGTTTTGAATCTCACTGACGTGCACTGTGATATGTTCTGTAGGATTTATCATTAAAAAGGAACTTACTATCTGAAGATATAATTGTCTCTAAATAAAATTTACTGATGGAATTTCTAAAAATTTTATATTTTATCGTGGAGTCATAAAATGGGAATAAAGAAAAGTAGGTTTATGTTATGTTTTGGTATCTTTTCTAAAATTATTTGAAAGTATTCTCTTGCTTTCATTTTACATTGAATAATCAGTTCCCCCTTGAACTTAATATTATGATAAAATTTGTTTTGTTTTGCAGGAAAATTTGTCTTGTCTTACTAACAAGATTAATATAAATTCTATACTTTTTTTGTCTTAGTTATCAGGATGTTCAAAATAAACTTAGAGCTCAACCATTTAAGGACAGATATCAGCACATTCTTTTTAAAATTACTAATTGATAGAGATGAAGCTACTTTATTCTAAAAAGTATAAATATTACATAATTAAGACCCACTCATTCTTATGATAGAAGACTATTATAGTTTAGTTTATAGAAAATGAAAATAAATCTGCCAAAAATATCACCTACAAGACATTTTTGTAACCAGTTTTATAATTTCTTATTTGCATTTAGCTTCATCGAACAGAATAATCGAAAGGATATTCTCTGGAGCAGTAACAAGGTAAGAAAAAGTTAAAACCTGGTTACTAGGTTGTTGAACAGCTCCTTGCTTGAACTTTCCACTACTCAAACAGCAAAGTTTGAAAAAAAAAATCTGCTGAGTGTTCATAACTTTGCTCCACAGTCAAACCGAAAATCTAACTTGAAAAAACCTGTACAGCCAAGATGAGTCACACATTGCATCTCGCAGACACAAATGGGTAACATTCTCCCCCACTCTCACCCAGACAACATATAGTGCTTGTATTAGTGCATTAAAACATTGGTCATTGTGCATTTTTGGCACTTTATTTGCATAAAATACTGCAGCCATGGCTCCAAAGAAAATGATACCAGTAGGAAAGCCAAGAGGAAAACTGTGAGAACCACAATAGAGTTAAAGGGAAAAAATCATTGTGAAAGTTGTTAAAGTCCTGGAAAAATGAATTTGTAAGTGAAATTTTGGCCCTTATAGCCAGTTATTTGGTTTTCCATTATTTCTTACATAAAAATATATTCAGTCCTCAAATTTTTTAGTGTCTGGACATGAATTTGGACGAAATTGAGTTTGACAACCAAGGTATCACTATATAAGTGATTCCATAAACACTCCCATTTTTGCAAGCCTTTCTTCATGATTTGGTACTGCTACTGGGTCAGATGACACCTTACCAAACGTACAGTTATGGTTAATACAAGACAGTACTTCTTTATTCTGTAGATAAATACAAGGAACAATGTTTGATTTCCTCACTTGCAGATTTTTTTTTCTTCTTTGTACATTTTCCCATTTTACCTCAAAAGCCTTTAAAAATAAGATAGACCCAGATTGTCCTTTATGAAACAATTACACATTCTGATTTTTTTTAATTTTTAAACTACATTGCTAAAACCAAATGTTACTTTATTTATTAATTGCTTAGGAAGTATTATAACTTTGTGTTTTCTTCAGAGGAAAAACAGTACAGAAAGAGGGAAGAATGAGCTATGCAGATTTTGTTTGGTTTTTGATATCCGAGGAAGACAAAAGGAACCCCACCAGGTAGGACTTCTAAATTTTCTTTGCCAAAATGTTAAATACCTGATGTGTGTCCTGACACGTGCCCGAGTGAAGCTGACTCAACGAAGGGATAGTAAGTTAGGTAAGTCCTACGTGTAGTTTCTGCCTTCATAGAGCTGTCAGTGTAGAAGAGGAAATGGACCTGGAATCCAGTCATCATATATTATCAAGAGAAGTGCTCTTTCCCCACAGAAACATAGGTGAAGTGGCATGTAAGCTGGCCTGGAGGAAAAGTGGGATTAGTAAACATTACTCAGAATATAAAAATAGATACATGAATTTCAGTTCTCTTATGATCTTAATGGTTCATAGTAAATTGGAGGAGGAAGAAAAAGCAAATTGCGTGTGGCTAGTGTACAAAATCATGTACTTATTCTTCTAGTTGGGATCATCTGTCCCTTTCCTTGGTATTTTCAAAGATACTTTGATTTTTAGTTGTGAATTTATATGTCTGTCTCTACTACTCTGTCTCCTATTAAACCAAATCTCTTAAGTCTCTCTCTTTTATCCTTAGCTTGTGTAACACAAACTTCTGTGTATATAGACGTGCAGTGTGTGCTGAGTATCAAACGAGGCAGAGGATGCAGTTCCCAATGCTGCTGGCAGGTGTAACTGCCTCAGCTGGTTCCATATTGTTATCTAAATATTGCAAAAAGTTATGTAAATGTTGAATTATTGTTTATAAATCATTGGGGAAGAAAGAAACATAGCTATGATTTCTTGGAGCAGCTAGTTACATTTTAAAGTAACTTTTCCACTTCACAGTAGGAATTTATTGCCTATTGTATGGAGCTTAGAAAATATGAGTGAGCAAAAGAAAATAATTTTAATACTAGTAATTCTAACACCCAGAAAAGGAAAACAAAAAAAGGAACACCTGTTTTGGGGAAGGGGCAGTACTAGGGATTGAACTCAGGGCTTTCTTCACATGCTAAGCTACATCCCAGCCCCTTTTCATTTTTTTGAGACAGTCTCACTAAGTTGCTCTGCTGGCCACAGACTTGCCGTTCTCCGTTCTCCGGCCTCCACCTCCTGAATAGCTGGGATTATAGGCATGCATCACTGCACCCAGCTTGTACTAAATCTTTTTTTAAATTTTTTTATTAATTTGAAGGTAGTAAAATACAACAGAACAGGATGGAATAAAGCCAGTTGAGACAGTGTAGTGAAACTGGTACAGAACTTCACAGCAGGTTACCAGGATTACAGTAATAAGTACCATAGTATATCTCATTATCTTCACAATAGTTGTTCTTTCAATCAGGTATAGCAAAATCAAAGGAAATTTTACAGAATATTCTAGAACTTATCAAAACAGACTATTGAATAGAGCAATACTATTAATCAGGACAAAGCAAAAGAGTGATAAAAATATTTACCTTCAAAAAGATGGTAGAAGGAAATCCCCCTTATTTGCCATATTACATATGCCTCCCAAGAGATGCTCAGATCTCTGGCTGCCACTTGCTAACCGGGCAGGAGAGGGGAGATGAGATGTTTAGACTCACAGCCACTTACCAGGGTGGTGAACTGGTTGCTCGGTTTCCCAGACTCCTAAATTCCAACATGGCTTGGATCTCAGGAGATGCTGCTGGTTCTCACCACCAAAATTTTCATGAAGTGTTCACCTAAATATCCTCTCATATTTAATATCCAGTTGAATAGTTTTTATATCCACTGTTTTTTCTGCAGAATAAATTCCCAGGGAGGGAGGAGGAATTGCTAGAGTAAAAAGGTTAGATTTTTTGTTTATTTATGGTGGCTCAGAAAATTGAACCCAGGGCATGCTAGGCAAGTACTCTATCACTGAATTACATCCCCAGACCTTTTTTAATTTTTAGATAGTCTTGCTAAGTTGCCCAGGTCGGGCTCAAAATTGTGATCCTCCTACCTCAGCCTCCCATGTAGGTGGAGTTACACGCATATCCACCAAACCCGGCAGCATAGTTGAATCTGGAAAATACTAGGTAGGGCTGGGGATGTGGCTCAGCGGTAAAGCTCTTGTGCTGCATGCACAAGGCCCTGGGTTTGATGCCCAGTACCATTGAAAGAAAGGAAGGAAGGAAGAAAGAAGAGAAGGGAAGGGAAGAAAGAAAAGAAAGAGAAGAGAAAGGAAGGAAGGAAGGAAAAGGAAAGGAAGGAAGGAAAAAAGAAAAGAAAAGAAAATTATGTAAAGGAAAAGATACCAAAGAGAAGCACCACATATGGTGTGAATGGATTTATAATTATGTGTTACATAATGACATTTCAGTCAGCAACAGGCCATGTACATGACAGTGGTCCCATAAAATCATGTTACCTAGTGACATGATAGTATTCTTAGTTTAAGAATAGTCTGCAATGTTCACACAGTGAAACTGCTCAGTAACACATTTCCCAGAATAAATCCTTGTTAAGCAATGCATAGCTATATATGTATTGTCCAAAATAGGCAAATTTAGAGAAAGTAGTCTGTGAGGGTGCCCACGGAGCAGTAAAACATGAGTGCTACTGGAGTATGTTGTAGAGATGATGAAATGTACCAGAATCAACTGTAGTAATGGTTATTCAATTCTGGTTGCTTCTTTTTGTTTTTAATTTTTTTTATTTTAAAGAGAATAAAGCAAAACAGAACAAAACAGATCAGAACACAATGCAAGCAAACAAGATTTTGGTATAAGGGCAACAGGAAACCAACAGTGGCTACCATAATGTCTCTTGTTCTCTTCAAAATAGTTGTCCATATCTTCACACACAGTGAATTCAAACAATGTTTTAAATGAAAGAATCCTATATCTGAAATATATTTCAGTAGAGTTGTTTTTAAAAGCAAAGACTTGAGGGCTAGGGATTTAGCCCAGTGACTCAAGCACCTGCCTGGTAAGTGCAAGGTTTTGAGTTTAATCCCTAGTACCAAAAAAAAAAAAAAAAAGAAGCAAAGACTTGAAATAATAAAAAGTATTTTCTCTGACCAAAATGGAATTAATATAGAAATCAGTAGGAGAAAAATAACTGGAAAATCCCCACATACTTAGAAATTTAAAAACTACTTCTAAATAAACCAGATGGCCAGGTGCAGAGCGCACACCTATAATCCAGCACTCTGAAGGCTGAAACAGGAGGATCATTGTGAGTTCAAGGCTAGCCTGAGCTATGAAGTGAGTTCAAGGCCAGCCTGAATTTCATACTGAGACCCTGTTTTAAAAAAGACCAAAAAAAAAAAATCCATAAATCTAAAAAGTTGACTCACAGGTATTATATATTTGAAAGATAATAAAAGTATACCATAGATAACATATATACATGTAAATGTGGTGTCTTAAATGAAATAGAACAATTTTCTTTAAGAATCACAATAAAATTTCCCCAAGAAGAAATAGAAAGCCTACGTATTCTTGTGTCAACGAAAGAAAATTAAATTCAGTTTAAACTCTTCTAAAAAAGAAGTATGCGTGCCCAGATGATTTCATCATGTTCTTCCAATCATTTCAAGAAATAAAATGAAATTCATATTTAAGAAAATTTAATAGGCAGCGCTTTACAGAAATGAGGTTTCTGGTTTATGAAAGACATTTGAAGAAAGGAGTTTCATGACAGTAGTAATACACTCACTAAAGTGTGATAAGTGCTGGGTAAAATACTATATACAATTAAGATCTCAAGTCTTTCTTGCGCCTGGTCCCACCCAGCAGGGGTAGACACAGAAAATGTTTTGAAGTGATTGTTTTTTGTGGACAGACTCTTAGCAAACATTATTTTGGTATGTCCTATACATTCCTGTTCTGCTTTTTATCACATCCTATTTCTTGGTCTAAGTGTCATCTCCAACAATTATTTCATTCACTTCTGTTATTTCTAAGGGCAGGCTAGTATCTATGAGATAGTACTGCTAAAAGATATATACTTAATATACACATTTAGTTACTCCCTAAGCAATAATGGAGTTTTATATACCTGTCTTCTTGAAAAGCCTACAGAAGTATGTATCAGGGATTTAAAAAAAAAAAGTCACTGCTCCAGACCTTAATTTTATCCAGCTGAAGGACAAGAAGAAGTGATAATCTTATTAGTGTCTACAATTGTACAAATACAGTTTACCATTGATATAACTATCCTTTGAAAACTGATAGTAAATATAGCAAAAACTAAACATTGATTCTCTCTGGATAGTTATTCCTTCTACCATACACTATTTTCTAATTTTCTTCTACTGAATACTCATTACTTGAGAAGATACGTTAATTTTTGCTAAGGAAAAAAACAGAAAACTTGCATTGGAAGAAACTTTATAGAGAGCATCCAGCACATGCAATAAGAAAATTCCAGGCAAGTGTGGTGGTACACACGTATGATCCCACCATTGGAGAGGCTGAGGCAGGAAGACTACCATGAGTTCAAGGCCTGCCTGAGAGATACATAGTGAGTTCAAGGCCTGCCTGAGAGATACATAGTGATTTCAAGTCCAGCCTAAATAGCAAAATCCTATGTCAACCTCCCTGCCAAAAAAAAAAAAAAAAAAAAAATACATCTAAATATATCCTATAGGTGTTTAATTTTCCAACCAACCCATGCTTCTAAATTCCCAAGGATTAGTAGCTACCTACTGAAGCAGTCTGTTACATTTTCCTAGATCTACACCTAACATCACCTCTCTTTTACACACTGATCTTTATCCTCTGTCTCACAAAATTATATATGATTCATCTACCACATCTTTCATATATTTAAAGGCTGCTATCATGTTCCTTTTGGCAGACATCAGGGTAGTGGGTCTATCTCTGCATTTTCTTTCTCCCTATGTGCTGTTGCAGAGAACTGAAGTATATGCTTTAGTTTGACTTACTGCATAGAGGCTTGCTTATCTTAGTTCTTAATTGAAAATGCAAGTAGCTAAAGTACTTCAGTTTCTGTTTCTTACTAAAATGAGTTGCCTTATACTTCAGTCCTGTTAGGTCTTTGTCAAAATCAAGATTTGCTTTCCACTTTTTTTTTTTCTTAAGGAATTTTAAGACATCAGGAAATTCATTAGATACTGACACTTGCATTTAACCCTCAGCTTATGAGGGTTAAAAAGTTTTTCACACAATCATGAATTGTTTTGAAATGAGGGAATATTTTGCCCTTTTTATAACTCTGGGAGGAGATATGATTAGAACACACCATGACCCAACTATTACCTCATATTGATTGAATCTAATAAATGTCCTTTCTGTTCTTTAATGGTCACACTAAACATCAACTTGGTACAGTTTGTAAACTATATTCCTGAAAGGAATTTTGTCAGCTATTACATGTTATAATTTGTTACAATAATGTAAAATTTATCTTTCTCAGAAAAGATACACAAAGACCTTAGTGTGACTTAACTTGCGAACAATTAACAGTCACAATTTAGTTCTTCTTTCCCCAAAAGAGATTGTTCAAAACTATAATATATGTTCTGGTTCTTAGTATGGTTCCAGATCTTTTATGGTTCTTAATATAATTTTAGAACAATGAACCAAAGATATATTTGATCCTTCCCTTGAATTGTACTGTACTATGACATAGTGACTTTTTTTAAAAAACTTTCCTTTTACCAGTTAATGTTCTTGGTTTCATAGTCTGTGATTGATTATATAACTATAGATGGTGCAGTAACAGTGCTGTAATGACAAAGAAGCTATAATAGTGATTATGTTTCTGGTCAAGATAGCAATTTAACTGCACAGTACTTTTCTTCCCTCTTTGAAACCCCATTACAGTGCCAGTAGAAAGTTTTTTAAAGGCATAAACCTGTAGTAATGAAGTAGGTGAAGAGATAAGGTTCAGAAACTGGAAAGCAGATAAATTTAGTAGAATGCCTGAATCCTAAGCTAGCAGACAGAAAAAAAAATCAACAACTAACCAGATATACAAAACCTCTACACATTTAGGGCTTGGGGGGTATCATGAACCTTAGAAATGGGGACAGGGTGAAGATGCTGCCAACAAATGGGAGTTTATAGAAAACTTCTTTAAAGAAACAGTTGATCTCCAGATCATATCCTCCACCCAGAGAACGATGCTTCATTCTCGGAGTGTACAGAATAGAGCGCCTGTGGACTGGGGAGCAGTGGTATAACTGAAGGTGCGGGTACTGTGTCGGTCCCTCATATGCTGAATCCAAACTGGAAGGTGGGGAATTTACAAAGAAAAGAGATTAATTTAGTTCCCAGTTTGGGAGGTTGAAGGCATGAAGGCACTGCTGTAGCTCAGCTCAGGTGAAGACCTCATGGTAGATGGATCACAGCAGTAGGAGCTCATCCAAGAGGAAAATAGCAGCCAAACGTAGTGGCGCATGCCTGTAATCCCAGCACTCAGGGATGCGGAGGCAGGGCGATCACAATTTTGAGCCCAGCCTGAGAAATTTCATGACTTGGCAAGACACTGTCGAGAAATGAAAAGCAAACTGATGATGGAGCTCAGTGCAAAGGCCCTGGGTCCAGTCCCCAGTACTACAAGAGGAGCGAGGGGAGTGACAACATGGTGAGACAGAGCAGGCAGGGAAGGCCCAGTCTTGCTATTCTATAACAACCAAGTTATAGAAAACTATCTTATTCCTTCTGAGTGCAGAGCCCCCAGTAACCCACCAACCTCCCACTACGCCCCACCTCTTACCATCAGCACACTGGGGACCATGCCTTTAACACATAAACCTTGGGGGGAGTCAGAGAACATGGACAACACATACAAATTATAGCAGATGCCATGTTGAAAATAGGTTAGATTAGTATATACTAAATGCTGAGATAAGCAGTTTTCATTCCTCACTCAGGTTACAGAATGCTATCTCTGCCCTGAACCTCTAAGCAAGACACTATAAAGATACATTTCTGGGAAATCTGACTAGTTCGAGAATGAAGCTGTGAAAGTTTGACATTGGGTCATTCCCAAGGGAGGAACCCAGCCAGGTCATTTCACAGTAAATCCCAAAGTCACCAGACTCATGGATCAGAGTCTCAAAGCTGCTCTTAGTACCTATTCTTAAATATTAGCAGAGAACAAAGGATCACTAGATACCTGGGTGGAAAAGAGACCAAATGCAGGTAAACAAAGGTAACCAAGATGGAAGAGATTTTCAAAGAAAACTTTAGCAACAGTAAAGATGCTGTTAATAATTACCTCTGAGCCATAAAGAGAAGAAACTACATTCAGAGAACCTGAACAGAAAGGTGTTTTTAGAAAGGAAATGTTCAAGGAACCAATGAAAGAAGTCTGAAAAATGAAAACTATAATAGAAGAAAGGGAGACTGTGTATCAGTGTCTTTAAAAATATGAAGGAAAGGCACCGCCAACCTTTCAGTAGAAAAAAAGGAACATTCGGGTGCCCAGGATCTGAGCCTAGTGCAGCATCACACACCTGTCATCCCAGGCATTTGGGAGACTGGGGCAGGAAGACCACGTGAGCCAGCTGAGCAACATAAGACACTGTCTCAAAAAAAAAAGCCAGATTAAAATGTTTACCTGCCATGCTCCCCTTTTGAGGAAGCAGAATGGGTAGAGTATGCAACATCAAGCAAACAAGTAAAAAGTAAGAAAAATATGAGATACAAGAAATAGGAGAAAGGCAAAAGGGATCCCTAGCATGGAACTGTTAACCAGACATGAGTCTGAGCAGACCACAGTAGAGCAGGTCAGAAGAAACCAAGGAGGACTTCATCAGGAAAATGCAATTGCTAGAACACCTGATGGCACTGTGTGGACGTGGCCAACTGCAGAATTTGGTGGCTGAATTCATAGCCAGTACAATAAGTACATGGAGAACTAAGCAAGTAAGAGTTAAAAGAAAAATGTGAAGTCATAAAAGGTAAATGTGGAGCAGTTTATATTAAGAGAATGGAAAGAACATGCAGGTAAAGTGGATGGAAATAGTAAAAGAGTTAAAACCTCATCTTTCATAGTGTGTGAAATCAGACAGAGTACTTAGAAATAAAAGAGACAAATAAGGGCTGTTTTCTGAAAATATGAAGAGAAAAGGCAAAATAATCTAGGTGTTGAAAAGGGTTGATTCTAAGATGAGAAAATAAGTTACACCATGTGTAAGTCTGAAGTACACATACATGTTTTTTTGTTTGGGGTTCTTTTGTTTTTTTGTTTTTGTGTTTTGGTACTGGGGATCAAACTCACAACCTTGTGCTTGCCAGGCAGGTGCTTACGCCACTGAGCTAAATCCCCAGCTCCATACGTGTAAATTTATTTAAAAGAAATATGGGTAGTGGCAGATCTGGATGAATAAAGGACCTGTACCAGGACAGTGCTAATGAGCACCCTTATCTACTAGCATTGAGTACTGGTTCCGCTGCATGGACATGGATGGAGATGGAGTGCTCTCCATGTATGAGCTGGAGTACTTCTACGAGGAGCAGTGTGAACGAATGGAAGCCATGGGCATCGAGCCCTTGCCGTTTCATGACCTGCTGTGCCAGATGCTTGACCTGGTGAAGCCAGCCTGTGATGGTGAGAACAAATGAACAGCAATTGGCAGTTTCCGCCTGTGCACCGGTGTGGGGCACATAATCCTAGATTGCCCGAAGTTAACTTTCTGGAGCTTTCCTCACAGGCTTTTCAAGTACAGAAGTGTTTCATAGCTATTGATTTAAAACCAGCAATAGTGAAAAATCTGCTGTTGAAGTAACTGGGTTTGGTTTTTTTTTTCTTGAGACAGAAAACAGATTAGTGATTGCCAGGAGCTGGGGGTTGAGAGGAGGTGGGCAAACAGCTTGATGGATACAGAGCTTCCTTTGGGGTAATAATGTTTGGAATTAGATTGTAGTAATGTTTGCATGACATCACAAGCATCCTAAAAGCCACTGAATTGTAGCTTAAAATGGTGAATTTTATCTTGATTTTTACTGTAGGTATTACATACGTACTTTTAGGCATCAGTGAAAGTTTTTTTTATCTTGCCAAAACAGCTCTAAATAAAACTTACCAGATGTATTTGTTTTTATACAGGTAAAATAACTCTAAGAGATCTGAAGAGGTGCCGAATGGCTCACATCTTCTATGACACTTTCTTTAATCTGGAAAAATACTTGGACCATGAACAGAGAGATCCCTTTGCAGTCCAGAAGGTACCAGAACAAGTTTAACTTTAAGAACTGTAATATTGGGTTGGGTGACACATTAAAATGCTCTCTGGAAATCTTAAAATTTAAAGAGATAACATTTAAAATATTTCATCATATACTGAAAAGAGATTATAAAGTAGGAAAGCCCTAGGTTTGCTCCAAAGAGAGAAAGAGACTCTGAATGAAATAATAAGACTAACAGATTGAGAGCACATCTGTCCCCATCGCTAATCTGCATAAGCCTGAGTGGACTGTCCTTCATCAGGCCATGCACACCTGTCATCCCAGCACTTGGGAGGCTGAGGCAGGAGGATCACCATGCTTCGAGGCCAGCCTGTGCTGTACATTACTTCAAAAAATTTTTCTTTCTTTTAAAAATATATTAGTAGGCATATCTGTACTGTCCTTGACTTAATTGTACTGTGTGTTTTCAGGATTCTGTAGTAAATAACTTTCTCTAGTAAAAACTAAAAGCTCTCCACAATAGATACCTTCAGATAATAGAGCATTTTTCAGATGTTAATGATTGCTGTTCAGGGGCCTCAGTTTGTATTGTTCTACATATGAATAAAGATAGGCACCCTTCCCCTGCCAAAAAACCTGTAGAACTTCAGTAAACTTGGAAATATAATCCATGTCCAGTCAAGTGTGGTGACACACACCTGTAATCCCAGGACTCAGAAAGCTGAAGCAAGAAGATTGCCTGTAGTTCAAGGCCAGACTGGGCTACATAGTGAGTTCAAGGTTAGCCTGAACTACATAGAAAGACCCTGTCTCAAAAACCAAAAGTAAAAAAGAAAAAATTTTTTAATCCATGTCCAAACCAAAAACAGTACTACTATTTGCTCTTTCCATTCCCTGGTTTAAAAAGTAAAAATTAAGTTGACAAAAAAAAATCATTTCACTTGAGTGACAGTAAAACTTCAAGAAGCTTTTGCAGTTTTTGTTTTTCCTCCATGTGTTGCATAATGGTTTGACCTAAATAAGAAGATGACTTTCTAAGAACAAACGCTCTGCAGCTAACCTCAGGAAATAGCAAGGTGCATTCTTGCCAGCTAAAGGCAACATTATATTTCATTGAAAAAATTTTTTGGTGTTTTGATACAATTTCTTTATATAGTTCAGGTTGTCCTTGAACTATATAGTCCAGGCTGACCTCAAATTTATGGCTATCTTCCTGCCTCAGCTGCCTCCTGAGTGCTGGGATTACAGATGTTTGCCCAGATATATTTTCTTGAATTCATCAAGCTCCATTCTTATATACCTCTAAGCAAAGAAAAAAATATATATGCATATATATGGATATATGCATGCATGCTGATTATAACTCTGAAATATATGGCAATTTCAGGCATATTAAAAGAGTGGAGAAGAGAGGGTCTTAAAATTGATTAAATATAGTAAGAAATCATGTGACCACTATATGGCCAAGGTTTAGGTACTCCTGTTCTTCTAAGTATAACTGACCCTAAGCCCTAGGGCAGTATTCAAGTCATTTTCAACTTGGGAAGACATTTTGCCTGGAATATATAATCCAAGACACTGCGCATTGTGGAATAAAAATGTATAGCCTTTATCCCCTTCATTTATTTTGTGTTATACTTTTAACTCTTACTTCATTGAGGTGGCAGTTATTTGTTCATATATGCAAAGAGTATTATTAGTAAGAAAGTGCTCACCAGGGATTTAGATCAATGGCATAAGTGCCTTCCTGGCAAGCACAAGGTCATGAGTTAGATCTCTGGTACCAAAAAAGGAAAAAAAAGAAAGTGCTGGATAAATTGTCAGTACTATGTTGAAGAGTTCCTGAGTATATGGAAATGACAAAGAGAAAAAGTAACAAACAAAGCATATAGAAAGAAAGGATTTGGGGAGAGAAAGGCTGTTTGCAAGAAGATATATCACAAGTGATACAACATCTGAGGTGGCTTTTAAAAAAACATACAAATTTCCAAATTTTGGGTGTGTGCTTACAGACCACAGTCATTCCAGATGGCTGCTTTACAAGTACTGGGGGAAGGAACTGGGAAAGGGTCTCATTACAAGGCTAAAGAATCTAGACATGGGCTGGGCATGGCGGTACAAACCTATAATCCGCCATCCTGGGAGGCTGAGGCTGCAAGATTGCAAATTCAAGACAAACAAGGCAGTTTAGCAAGTTAGCAAGACCCTGTTTCAAAGTTTAAAAGGGGGCTGGGTGACATAGCTCAGTGATAAGACCATAAATAAATTCAATCATCGGGCTTCAAAAAAACAAAAACAGCTCTTGATTTAAAGCCAGGTGCAGTGGTACACAACTGTAACCCCAACAGTTTTGGAGGCTGAGGCAGGTGGATCACAAGTTCAAGTGTGGCCTAGACAATTTAGCAAGCCTTTGTCTCAAAAGGGGGCTAGGAATGTAGCTCAGTTGTAAAGAACCTCTGGATTTGATCTCCAATACCAAAAAAGACTCTGGACATATGAAAAATCTAGGTGCAAAACACTTTGTTATAATTTTGTGATTTAAAGTGTAGGAAATCACCATGGGAGGTACCTTAAGCACCTCATTTAACATGCTGACACACTTTCAGATAGGTTTTTTGAGCAGTGTATGTTTGTGACGACCTATTCCAGTTCTGTCTTGCTGATTGGTTTCCGGTGGCTGTCCTCTTTCTGATCAGGATGTTGAGAATGATGGGCCTGAACCCTCAGACTGGGACAGGTTTGCTGCTGAGGAGTATGAGACTCTTGTTGCAGAAGAATCTGCCCAAGCACAGTTCCAGGAAAGGTGAGTGCCCTGTGCCTTGTTGAACCTTTGAACAGGAATGCGCACGTCAGGAGTACAAAAACCACCTTTAAAAATGCCTTTCTATTTTTTACACTTTTGAAGAGCATAAAAATGACTGATTTAACTGTTAAGTGAACTCTTCTCCCAACAATTTTCTCCCTTTTTCTTCACCAACTTCCTGATAGTCTTCTCACATCCCATTTGCTTTAATAAGTCACATCTTTATGGAAACCAAGATCCTGGAGCAGTCATACTGCTACTTTTGTGACAACAGTAAACCCTATAGATAAAGGAACTGAAGCTCCTTTCAATAATAAAGTGATCATGTTTAAAATAAATTATCATCATGCATGGTTTTGTACATGCAGTCCTGAATAAGAAGTAACTCTGTCTAATTTATACGACTAGGAAAAATTCCATAAAGGGATCATGTTAAGAAATCAAATTATGCAAGAATTTTTCCAGTTGGCACTTTCCGGAAGTTTTATAATTTGCTGACTTTTTCCATCATTTTCTAGTGACTTGTTTAGCAGTTCCTCTAATACTTCCTTAATCCTCTCTGTGTATGCAAATGCATGTACATTATTTTTTCTTACTAAAATGGAGCACACAGTGTTCCTTATTTGGTACCCTGCTTTTTCAACACTTAATAATATACTTGAGAGTATTCCATAGTGTATCTAATGACCCATTTTTGTATAGCTGCATAATATTCTACTGTGTAGTCATGTTGTTATTCTGCAGTCCTCTGTTGATGTTCTATTTGTAACATTTCACATATATTAGAAATTATACTGTTGCAACAGATCACCCTGGATACACATCATTATATACACACTCAATTTGCTATGCCTAGCTTTAGGGCCCACAGGTCTCTGAGGACCTTCCTTGCCCTAGGGGCTCCTCTGTTTGTTCCCCCAGACTTAGGTACCAGCCAGCCCTTGCTGTTGGTAGATGGCAAACATCATCAGTCCTGGGTTCTCTGCAGGATGTAGGCCACAAGGCAGGGGTACAGGTGGGCTGCTGGCTTGGGATCAACAGGCGTGGGGTCTGGCTGCCTCTTCTCTCCCAGGGTGCTGTCTTCTCCCAGGATCGGGTCAGCGGGTTCTCGGCCTCTGCGTCTTCATGCTGTGCTCTGCTGAGGCCAGGGCTTCGCTCCTCCATTGTAGGTCTGCTCTCTCACTTGTTGGGCACAGCTCCCATACAGAGACATTCTGACCCGAGAAGTTCATACTAAGCCAAGGTAGTAGTCATCATAAAAACACAGATGGGTGTTTTTAAACAAGCAAGAATCAGAAATAATATAGCACCCCGAGCCCTTTATTTTGTTGTTGTTGTTTTGTGTGTTTGTTTTGGTACTGGGAATCGAACTCAAGACCTCATGCTTGTCAGGCAGGCACTTGTGTCACTGAGCTAAATCCCCAATCCCCTTAAGTCCTTTAAAAACAACATAAGCATATAACCAAAAGACAAACCAAAATACTTGAATATTAAATGAATTAAGATTCCTTAAAACAGCTGTCCTAACATTAGATTTTTGAAGAAAAAGAAATGGGAAATTGAGATATATTATTTGTAGACATGGTAAACTATTTCCTGAAAATGGATAAAAATACCTTTGTAGTTTACGTCACAGACCATTTATAAAATACATATTATATGCCAAACAAAACCTTTAAAAAAAAAACAGCAGTAACATGGACAAGCTTTTTTTTCAAGGAAGTAGAGTCAATATTGCTATGGTTTCCAGTGTCTCACACCTTATAAAAATAAGAAATGCAGAGCACGACTTAAAGGAAGAACAGAAACTTCTAGGGACCACTAAAAGGGAAAAGGAGACAGGGTCAGACTGAAGGAGACAGTTCTCTTTAATAGAATGCAAAAGATAATTGTTACAGATAATGGGAGCATCACTTAGTAATCCATACCTGAATTTGACTGATACCTAGACTAAGGAGAGCTGCCCTGTGTATACCACCGTACTCCTGGGGAAGAGATGGAAGCAATGAGTGCAAGAGCCTGGCACAGGAAAACCCTGGTCGCTGAAAGATCCACACCCCAGCAGCACAGCACAGACAAGACCAGCCTTGCTTGCTTCCTCTCATGCAGCCAGTGCAAACAGAGGCAGCAGTCTGTCCTCATCTACACAGAAAAGCAGACAAATACAACACAGTTAAAAAATACCAATACTCGCACAAACCTCTAATCCTAGCACTCGGGAGGCTGAGGCAGAAGGAGTACATGAGTTCAAGGACAGCCTAAACTATGTAGAAAGATGCTGTCTAGAAAAAAAAAAAACCTCAATTTATGCAAGAACTTTTACCCTTGGAAGACAACACAGCAAACAAAACAAGACATCAAAGCAAATATACTTACGGTTTTCAAAAAGTAAGAGTAAATATCACATATTGAGATAGTGTCTTAAAAATTAAAATAATAAAAAGTATGGTCATTGGGCTGCTCAGGATGACACAGCTAAAATCTTTTTTGACTGGGATAACAAATCCTTTTAAAAAGCAACAGAAATAATGGCCACGTAATTCCTAGATTTTAAGCTGTATAAGCAAGTGGAAAAAGTCTGCCTTAGCTTTTTGCTCATTGCTGAGACAAAATACCTGACCAGAGGTAAAGGAGGAAAAATGTATTTAGCTCACAGTTTGTAAGGGTTTGAATCCATAGTTGGCTGGCTCCAAGACAGGGTGGCATGGCAGAGGGGCATTGTAGAGGATAAATAGTCATGGAGGGCAGAAGGAAAGAAGACAGCAAAACAGCGAAGCCACAAGCAGCAAGTGACCACAGCAGCCTTCCATCTCTTATATCTTAGCTAGGCTGCCCACCTTTAGGGTGGACTACATAGGGAGGTGCTGTCTTAAACCACACACGGAGATGCATATACAGAGAGAGGGGGAGAGAGAAAAATTAAAGAAGATAAAAGAACATGAAAACATCTGTGATGCAGTAGAAGCAGCTTTTGGTTTGTTTTGTTTTGAATACAGTCTCACTATGTAGTTCCAGATGACCTTGAACTTACTATGTAGTCCAGCCTGGCCTCCAACTCAAAGCAGTCCTCCTGCCTCAGCGTCCTGAGTGCTCGGAGTACACATGTGTGCTACCACACTTAGCTAAAGGTAGTTCTTAGAGGGATACTTAAGGCTTTAAAAGGTCTTATATCAATAACTAAGCTTCTATTTGAAACTAGAAAAAGAAGAGTAAATAAGCCCCAAAATAGGAAGAAGGACATAATAAATCACAATAGAAACCCATAAAATAGAAAACAGTAAAACTATGTGAAAGAATAAATGAAACCAAAAGTTGGTCCTTTGGGAATATTAAAAAAAGAAAGAGAGCTCTCCAGCTATATCAGGTTAGAAGGGTTGGAAGAGGGGGGAGACAGAAAGACAGAGAATAAAGAGTGAGAGAATGAAAGGAAGAGGAATCAGTAAACACCACAGAAATTAAAAGAACTGGAAGGTAGTATTATGAAAAGCATTACTTCACTGCATTTCACAGCTTGCATGAAATGAAACAAAATCTTAGAAAAACTTAAATTACCAAAATGGACTCAAGAAAAAATGGAAAATTATAGTGGACTTAAAGTACATAGATTCTACAAAGTACACAGATTCTACAAAGAATGAAAAAATGGAAAATTATAGTGGACTTAAAGTACATAGATTCTACAAAGTACATAGATTCTACAAAGATTCTAAGTTATTAAGTCTTCCCCACAAGAAAATCTAGGACCAGATTACTAGTGAATTCTGTATAATATTTAAGGAAAAAAATAGTATCAATCTTTCACAAAAACTTTTTAAAAACAATAGTAAGAGGGAATACTTCTGTACTCCTTTATAAAGCCATTATTATCCTTATACCAAAAAAAGCCAAGGCATCCCAAGAAATGAAAACTTCAGACCAGTATCCTGTGCATTGCGCAGCCATGGCAGGTAGAGTGAATGGTAAGACGCAGTTCAGTCACCAAGAGCCTAGAGGGGCCATTTCCCTGAGAGCAGCCCGAGTTAGGCCGACTCCCAGCAGCAGCACTGAAGCTGCCCACGCTCAAGCTTTTATGTAGAGTATCAGTGTACACGAGAAAAGCAGTTTGGCCATAAAGCCGTCTCAGGGCTGGGCAGCTTTCTCTCGGGAAGAGGAAAGACAGCGACAGACACAGCACGCCTCTCGTCTAAACCGCTTGCTTAACCGTTCACTTCTCACACTGCCTGAGTGCTTCTGCCCCCCAATGTAACCGTTCACTCCGTGTCAAAGCCCCCCACAGTATTCCTCATGAACATCAATACAAACTGCCTGAAAAATACTAGCTCATCAAGCTCATCAACTATATAAACATTATACACCATCATTAACTGGGATTTATCCCGAGAGTAGAAGGCTGGCTAAAAATATGAAAATCAATTAATGTAATGCCACATATTAGTCTACTAAATAATCAAAAAGTATGATGAGGCTAGTGTGATGACATGTGTCTGTAGTCCCAGCACTCAGGAGGCTGAGGCAGTAGTATTGCTGCAAACTTAAGGCCAGCCTGAACTACATAGTGCTGAAGTACATAGTGCGACACTGTCTCAAAAAGAAAAAAGAAAAAGGGGAGAGAAAAAAAAAAGGTTAACATCATTACAAAATTCAATATCCATTCACAGTAATTCTCACCCAAGTAAAGATAAAAGAAAAGGGCACATCTTCAGTCTGATGGAGGGTACCTGCAGTGAACGTATTCATGGTGAAAAGCTAAATGTCTTCCCCTAAAGATTAGGAACCAGCAAAGATGTTCCTATAACTCTCCATTTCCAGTCAGCATTATAACCAAAGGTACTGGGCCAGAGATAGCTCAGTGGCACAGTGCCTGCCTGATAAGCAAAGAGGTCATGAGTTTGATTCCTGGCACAAAAAACAGCCTGAAGGTCCTATCCAGTGCAGTAAGAAAAGAAAGTCTGAGCCTGCCATGGTGGTATACACCTGTAATCCCAGTCAGGAGGATGAAACAAGGTTCAGGGCCAGTCTAGGACACTCTTTAAGACCATGTCTCAAAATTTTTCAGAGGGTTGGGGACACACCTCAGTGGTACAGTGTGCTTGCCTGATAGGTGTAAGGCCATGTTCACTCCCCAGCACCAGGGGAAAAATCCAATGGGAAAGGCAGTAAAACTGCCTTATTCATAAATGATATGACCTATATAAAGACAATACAAGGAATTACAAACAAGATGTCAGAACTATTGCATTAGCATGGTCTCAGCACATGCTCAGTATACAGAAATTAGTATTTTCACATACTAGGAATAATGAAGGTGAAGCAAGTATACTCAAAGTCTCATCGACAATACTTAGGAATATAATAAAAGGACTATCATACCTACACCCAAAAGTTTCAAAATAGTGCTGAGAGAAATTAAAGATGACCTTAAACGTAGTGCTCACTGTTGCTAAAATACACAGAAACAGAACACATGGATTGTTGCATTCCAGTTGGAGGCTTTAAAAGAACCAATTGAAAAAGGATGTTAGTGTATTAGTAACAGAATGATTGGAAGGTTGTAGTACCAATCAAAACTTTAAGGAATCTGATGTTGGAAGAAAACAAAGAGGTTAATGGTGCTGAATGCTTTAAGAGATTGAAGAACAGTTGGACTAGGGACTGTCAAGCAGGTAAATGGGAATTCTCATAAGAGAACGAAATGTTTGTGATTTTGGAAATGGAATGTTTCAGTGATAAGTTATAAAGGGTTGGTAGAGATGCTATGAGTAAGTCCTTTAATCAAAAGAACCACTAAAACATACTGATGCACACACTGTCCATGCAAAAAACATTTGTTTTTCTGAGCTACTAGCAACAAGAGGAGAGGAATAATCTGAACTAGATATCAGTACCTTTAATGAATTGGCCAGGATATCAGTAGATGAAAATATGAAGTAAGTTTTGTTGTTAGTAGCAGTGGTTTTGTTTGTTCATTTGCTTTTTGAGACAGGGTCTCATTATGTAGTTCAGACTGGTCTTGCACTCACTATGTAGCCCAAGCTGGCCTTGAACTCACAGCAATTTTCCTGCTTCAGCCTCCTGAGTGCCGGTATTACAGGTGTGCACTACCCTGCCTGGCGCAGAGGTTGGTTTTTTTTATATGCTGGAAGAACTTTTGTAGAGCAAGGCAGTGGGGAACTCCAACCCCACATAGCATTAACCTACACACTACCTAAGATGAGACTACTGCCTAGATTCCATTGCTGGGTTCATCTCTCTGGCCCTTAAGAAATTTATTTTAGCTGAACATGGTGGTGCACACCTATAATACCAGCACTGTGAAGGCCGAGGCAGGAAGATAACCACAAGTTCAAAGCCAGCCTGGGCTAGTGAGTTTAGGGCCAGCCTGAACTACACAGCAAGACTCTGTATAAAAAAAAAAAAAAAAAAAGGAGAAGAGAAGGTACTTAAGAGAGCTACAGGAAGCTGTACTTGAGAGCTCTAGAAGGCACTTCATCATCCATCTCACTGAACATTAAAGGAGTGTTTGAAGAAGCTAGTAGGATTATAGGAATTCCTGGTTTCATAGCAGTTTCGGAAGTCCTAGTGGAACAGTTCTGGATGGGCAGGATAAATGAATGGGATGGCTTTTCAGGAAGTAGACATATTCAGAATCATGGAGATGAGACTAGAGCGACACACAGCTTGAAAAAGTTGTATCCTCACTACATAATTGCCACAGTGGTACACCATCCACACAGGTACTGCACAAAAACTGAGTAAACGTCAGGACATATGGCACATCATATGCTTCATCCCAGTCATGTAAGGAAGGAGGATGCTTTGGCGTTACAGAATCATGTGCACTATATTTAAACAGTTTGAAAGGGAGGTCCTGCAGGAGTGGGAGGTGGTGGAATACTTCTTGTCCTTCTAGTGTTAACAGCTACTGTGAGAACATTTATAATGAGCAACTGGGAGTAAAAGAGAACAAACCACATGCATGGTCTCTAATGGAAGTAGGAGAGAAGCACATTGGCCATAGTTCCCATGAGCACCCAGTTGGTATACCTACCCTTCACCCCAATCACTGTTTCTCTATTTCCACCCAAGTCACTATCTTAAATCACCATTAATTTGTTTACTATTTCATTTATTCAAATATGAAGTCAGTAAGAGCAGTGATCCTGGTGTTGAATATAGGCTTTCCAGTGTCTAGATAACTACTATTATTTATTAAAAATCTTTATTCCTTTCTATCAGGGCACTTAGATTATGGGTAGTTTGAAAATGATGTACATCAGTGTAATAGCTGAATTATTTTGCCTTATAAAAATAGAATGCTGTTAAGTGCCTGCTACTTGGTGTAAATTTGCCATTCTAAATTTGTCTTGTGTTTAAAAAAAAAAGTGAAATCATGATGAGTCATGGACTCAGTTCTCCCCAAACCCCTTAACAAAATCCTACGAGTCTTTTGTTGGAGAAATTAATAAGCTGATGTTAAAATTTATACAGAAATGAAAAGTCTTGGCCTAACCAAAAACACTTTAAAAGGAACAAAGTTGAAGGACTCAGTCTTCCCTGTTTAAAAGCTTACTGTATTAGGCTGGAGATGGGGCTTATTGGTGGAGCACATGCAGAGCCCTAGGTTTGATTCCCAGTACCACAAAAAAAACAAAACATAAAGCAAACAGTCAAGACATTGTAGCATGGTAAGCATACACACAGATCAAAGGGAAAATCCTTATGAGCTGCATAAGAGAAAAACAAAAAAATGACAAATTAGACTTCCCTTCAAACTATTCCTCCTGAAGATACTATGAGGCTGGTGATGTAGTTCAGTGGCACAGTGCCCGCCTGCCAAGCACAAGGTCCTAAGTTCAATTCCTGGTACCAAAAAAAAAAAAAAAAAAAAAAACTATTAAGAAAATGAAAAAATTGAGAGAAAATATTTCTAAAACATTTTAATAAAGCATTCATGGGCTGGGGATCTAACTCAGCGGCATAAGCACCTGCCTGGCAAATACAAGGTCATGAGTTTGGTCCCTGGTGCAAAAAAAAGAAAAAAAAAAGATTCATAATCCAGAATATTTAAACTCCTACAAGTCAATAATAAAGACAGCCCAATTTTAAATAGACAAGTGATATAAGTAAATACTACATAAGAGATACAAATAGCAAATAGGCATATGAAAAGATGCTCTATCACCAGGCATTAGGATAAGCCACGTTAAAACCACAGTGATATGTATTTCACAGCCACTAGAACTGCAATCACCTGTTGGCAATAATGTAGAGAAACTAGAACCTTTATGCAACAGGCTAATGGGGCTATAAAAATTATACAACATCTTTAGAAATGTTCAGCAGTTTCTTAAGAAGCTAAATGTCTAGTTACCATCTTAATCAGTAATTCCATCCTAGAAATCTCCCCATGAAAAGTACTTACCCACTTGTACAGGAAAGTTCGTAACATTATTCCTAGTAGCTCTAAACTGGAATAATACATGTCCATCAAACTGGGAAACTGTCAAAACAGCACATGTCCAGTGGAATTCTATTCAGACATAAAATAAAGAGGTGAACTACTGATAAACACAATATGGATTAAACACAGATAAGCTGACAGAAGCTAGACTGGAAAAAAAAAAGCGTGTGCATACACACACTAAAAGATGATACCCCAAAACACTGACAGTGACTGACTCTGCATAGTAAGGTTGCAAGTAAGTTGGGTTTTTTGTACTGTTCTATAACTTACAGGGTTATTCAGTGAATGTGTATTACTTTAATAAATAGGAAAAGCTTTGTTTTTCCACCTTTATCTTTTGACATAGGTGTTTTCCCTGTGAAAGAGTTAGAATATACAAAGCTTTACCTAAAATCTACCACACACACACTTGTAATCCTACCACTCAGGGGGCTGAGGCAAGAGAATTGCTCTGAGTTCAAGGCCAGCTAGGGCTACCTAGTTAGTAAGTTCAAGACCAGTCTGAACTACAATAGGGATAGTGAGACCCTGTCTCAAAACAACAACAAAAATCCATCACCCAACAACAGCTAAACTTATCACTTTTAAATATATCCTTCTATACACATATACCCAAATAATCTTTGTTAAAAATCATATTTATGCATATTATCTCGTAACCTGCTTCAAAGGAAGGAGAAAATAAATGGTAGGTCTAACCACCCAGAAATAATGTTTAAATAAAAACAAGAGAACGTAATGACAGCTAACAGTAAAGTAATTGGTTCAAGCAAAAGTTGTTTTTTTTTTCCCAGTTTTAATGGCTCTACAAGAAAATGCCAGTGTGCATAGAAAGGTACATAATAGAGAGGCAAAGGAAACAGAAATACTAGTGAAGGGTCATGAGAGACAGACCGGCTATAGTGAAATCTGACCAGTGTATATGAGATGCTCTTGTTGGGTACACCTGTTCTCATGTGGTGGGAGATAAGATGAGGCCTGCATAGAACAGATGTGGGTGAGGTCTCCAGAGAAGGGAGACTTGCAGCAGTCCCAGCCTGGGGAACAGGTACTAGAATATCAGTAAGGGAGGGGAAGGCCCATTTACAGGCACACCAGCTGAATGGTTCCAAAGCAAGGCTAGATGCCACAGCCAAGGCCACACTTCCTAGGCTTCATCTATGAGGAGTTACACATCAGTCAGGCGAGTCTAAATGACAAACAAGATTTCCAGACTGAAATACTGGAAAAGGAGAAGGAATGTCGGTACCATAGAAAGAGCAGAGGCTTAGGAGGCAGACAGATTTGGTCTACTCACCAGCTGGCAGTTACCTGACTCCTGAGGCTCAGGTTCAGATGATAGCAGCAACTAGCTTCCAAGGTGGTCTGAGAACCTGGAATAACATATGTAAAATACCTGGCAGAGAGCTACTCTCTAAGAAATGCAGTATGTAGCATCATGGGTAAAGCATGAAATTTGGTGTTAGGCAAACCTAAATTTACATCCTTGCCCTGCCACTTACACACTGTCATTACAGGCCTCTGAGCCTCAGAATCTCCTCTTCAGTGAGGATCCCATCTCACCTCTAATCCCAGAATTCAGGGAGACTGAGGCAGGAGGATCACAAATTTGGGCCTAGCCTGGCAAACTTGAGAGTTTAGTGAGACCAGTCTCAAAATTTAGAATGTTTTAAAGGGGATGGGGGCTAGGAATATAGCCTAGTGCAGAGACCCTGAGGTCAATCCCTAGCTTTGGGTGGGGAGGAGTACCTGCCACACCAACCTGTTTTAAGGATTTAATAAGAGTATACGTAATATTGCCAGGGACTTAGTTCAATGGAATAAGCACCCGCCTGGTAAGTGCAAGGTCATAAGTTCGATCCCAGGTACCAAAAAAAAAAAAAAAAAAAAAGTATACATGTTACGCCCTTAGGCATATGTGTGTCCTTTTAACAAATAAACAATAGCTATTTTTTATTACCACTTCTGTGATCTTTATCACAGTTTCCTTAACTGGTCCAAAATAGTTTAATCAGCTGTAATCCCACTGCACACCTGCCTTGTCACCTTCATTCCCAGGTACCATACATAGCACATAATCTATGCACATAAATGTGTGTGTGACCAGCAGGAATTTTACTGAGAATTAAAGATGATGTATAATATGTGTCCAGCAGTAGCTACTATGTAAGTGCCCCCCCCAAAAAAAATAGGCTGTAATCATGAGATTATGAGCTGTTCAGAGGCAAAGAATCTTTTCTTAAGTCCTGACCCCATCACCTGGCAGACTATTAGGGATGTAAGAAACCCTCATTGTTTCTGAATGGCACAGAAAACAGCAGTACTCAAGCACCACAGCCTGCAGAAGCCCAGATGGTGTAACCTGAAAACTTAAACTTCACCAGCTGCTTTCTATCTAGCAACAAACTCACATAGCACTTGTGCTTCCTGTGCCTCCTGATTCAAGGCTGGTAGTTGTGTGGTGCCATCAAAAGTGAATACAAAGCTAGGTGTGGTGACATACACCTGTAATCCCAGTACTCGGGAGACTGAGGCAGGAGGATTGACCCAAGTTTGAGGCCAGCCTGAGTTAGTGAGTTCAAGGCCAGCCTACACTACAAAGTGAGACCCTGTCTCAATCAATCAATCAATCAATAATAAATAATAAATAAATAATGAGGTGCAAAAAGGGCATGGTGGCCCACACCAGTAGTCTCAGCACTCAGGCGGCTGGCAGGATTGTTCGGCCTGTACTAAACCGTAAGAACCATCTCAGAAAAAAAAAATTTTTGAAAGGTCAGCTTTCTGAGGCAGGAAAGTGGTGGTGGTATATATTAGGAAACTTAAAGAGCTGGAACAAAAGATTTTCTGGATACTATATAAGGAAATTTAGTGGACTAAATATGCAAATTTTAGGTTTCATTTAATTCATTTAATGGCCAGAATGTTTTAAATATATAAAAGTAAAATTCACACATTTCTACTTCTGTAGTATAAAAGTTTTAAAACTACAAATTAAAGTTATTTAACATTTTATTCTGAGCATGTAACCACAGCTTATCTTTCCCAAGACAAGCCCTGAATCAAATATTTATCCCTCTATCTCTGTAGAAAGTGTCCCAGAAATTGGAATCTAACCAAACTACCAGACAGCACCTGAAACTGTATATAGTCCTTTATCATATCACATATGTGGCAGTCATTGCTCATGTGTTACTGGAAACCTCCCAGGAAACCTGCACAACCAACCTTAGTACTTTTGCCAGAAATTACGCATTTGAAATGGAAACACTTACAGGGAAGTAGGTTTCTAAATGCAGTGACACTGCTGGCAGAATTACATGACTCATTACTTCCCTTCATGCTTATAATACTATGTTAAGGAATGGAATTTTAGTTTGCCATGTGATTTCTAATAGACTGAGAGCCCCCTAAGTTCTGCCTTAATCTTGACCCCTCTGCTTATTCAAAAATGGCCAAGTAGAACACTTAACAAAAATACTCATTTGAACCCTGAAGAATCCCA
The DNA here is from genome assembly GCA_004027295.1 of Dolichotis patagonum. Taxonomy (NCBI): domain Eukaryota; kingdom Metazoa; phylum Chordata; class Mammalia; order Rodentia; family Caviidae; genus Dolichotis; species Dolichotis patagonum. Next base: position 43,242 of record PVJX010006179.1, read on the forward strand.
GTGACCTAAACTCAGAAGTAGGCACTTAAGAGTCAGTATTATAACTTCATGTTCTCAAGAATTTCTGGAGACAGAAATGCTCCAAATGAGTAAGACTCTTGCAGATCTGACTCAAGTGACTTCCAGATGAGTCCTGCACCTTCATCCTTTTTTCTGGATTCTACTTTTCCCCAACAGCTGTTTCACAAGAGTGTTAGGACATGTGCCAGTTACTTTCCTCTAGCCCAAGGAAATTAATGAGTTGCAAAATGGACACATTACAGTCCAGTGGGGGAAAAGACAATTATATAATTATGAAGGAATAATGGGGGTAATGCATACAGAAGAATTTCATAAGAAAGTAACGAGACCTAAAAGTTGAGAAGTGCTACAAATATCAAAGAACACAAATGTCCTAAAGGAGAAAATGTGTACTGACTCTAAAGCAAATAAGTAGCATGGGGGAAAAATGTAAACCTATTCAGCATTTAACAGAGGGAAATGTGGTTGGGAAATTTAGCATCAAAGAGATCATATAGAGCTTGAAAGCTGCTAAAGCAAGAATATCTTAATCCCACCTACATTTTTTTGAACATTATTCTGCTAGTGGAGGTATGATAGTAGAAATACAATAGTACGGAGATAAATAAGGAAACCATTAAGACTTCTAAATAAAACATGAGGGTAAATCAGGAGTAAGCAATCAAGAGACTTTTAAGTGATAAAGATGAACATGAGTTAGCTAGAACAAAGGGTAGCAAGCCACTGACAAACATACAGTGGCATTAAATCCCAAGACCATAACACCATTCCATCATGGTGAACTGCCTAGTACAGCAGTAGCAAAGGGTATGTGGTAAAAGTAAAGGCAAGAAGACCAGTTTTTAGAAAACTATTGTAGTAATCCAAGCAAAAAAGTATGGTGGCCTCAACTAAGTAGCAGCAGGAGGGAGGAAGAAGCAGACCTGTGTCTGTGTGGCACTACTCTAAGTAGGTAAGAGATTTAAGGTGGGGGGGAATTTGGAATAACAGGGTTTCTATCTTTGAGGAATAGATGATGGCACTGCTGACTACAGTAGAGAACCTAGACAGTGGTAAAAATGAGTTCATGCTAACACATGCTGCCATCCCACAACACCTAGTAGACAGATGTATGAGGTGTCCATGTACCTGATTTAGAAGGATACAAAGATCAGACACAGTTTTAGAAGCCACAGAAGAACAGAGGCTAAAGCCTGAGAAAGACTAAGGACTCGCAGGCAAATATAAAATAAGAGCATCGTTCATAACCTGGCTGACACTGCTCAATGGCAATTATGTTTCAGACTAGATACTTCTTGTAAGTTGTTTAGCAACATTCCTAAACTGTATCTACTAGAGTCCTATAGGATCCACCCAATTGTGACAATCTGATGTCTCCAGACATTGCCAAATGTCTCCTAGAGGCAAAGTCACGCCCAGGTGCAGTATCACCTAAGGGAAGAGTCTCAAGGATGGTTACTGAACTCAGTTTTATAATTCACAAGCATAAAATTGTAATTGACCCCAAAACAAGGTGTCACCATCACGCTCCAGTAAGCCCCACTACTTATCCAGCACCAACAGCTAACATTTGCCAAGTCTGTGATCAGACCCTCACCTGCACCTCTAAGAGGCAAAAACTCATGAGGAAATTGATACAGTGAGGTAAAGTAACATGCCCAAAATCACATTAAGTGATCAATCTGTATTGAAACCTGACTTGAGGGCCTGATTCCAAAGCCCATTCTCTAGAAGCACACAAGTAGGGCCGGGGGTTTAGCTCAGTAGCATAAGTGCTTGCCTGGCAAGTGTGAGATTATAAATTCAATCGCCAGTACCAAAAAAAAAGCAAAAGCGTACAAGCGCAAACGCTAAGCCCAGGTGGCCTACAAGTAGTTCAAGGAAGGGTTGCTTCGTGGTCACCATTTGTCTTGCTAACATGTGGCTCATGCTTAGTAACAGGCATTCAAACACTTAATGACTCTCACTTCAAACTTAACTCTTTAAATCCACACTAAAGTACTTCAGACACTGAGAGCTTGCAAACAGCAAGTCAGTACACCAAGGCGTACAAAATGTCTTCCACTCTGACAGTAAATAGTGACAGTGCATTGCTAGTTGACATTTGTGAATTTCACACTTCCGAATGAAGTCAGCAGCCTGCAGCCTGCAGCTTCATTCCTATTCTGTTATCTACCTGTTGCCTTTTTATCCACCCCTTTGCGGCCCCACGAGATTGGGAACTAAGAATGGAATGGAATATTTTTGCAAAATGATGAAGTTGTAAATAATTTTTGGTATCATTAACTAGTATTCATTCATAAGGAACACCAGGTAGCCTTTTTTAGTCTGACCTCTGAAATGTTTTAGGAACTGGGTAAAGTGGTACAAACCTGTAATCTTAGCTACAGAGGAGGCTGATGAGGCAGGAAGATCACTTCAGTCCAGAAGTTGAAAGTTAGCATGGGTAACAAAGCAAGACCAGTCTGGGGCGAGAGAACAGGGATAATAGCTCAGTGGTACAGATTCTGCCTAGTATATGGAAAGCCCTGAGCTTGATCCCTAGTACTGTCCAAAAGGGCAAGGTGGGGGGAGCAAAAGTTTAAACATGCAAGGCATGGTGATGCACGCTAGTCCCAGCACTCAGGCAGCAAAGACAAGCAAACCAAGTTTGAGGCCAGGCTGAACTTCAGCAAGACCGTATCTAGAGATGTAAACAAGTATCCCACACTGGGTATACCCATTTCGGTGTATTTTTCCTTCCACTGGTTGGCCTTGATACTGTTTTAAAAGGACTGTATGTATAGAAGTTTCTGCTCAACTGTTGTAGGAGGTCTTTGCAAAGGGTAAGTGGTAGCAAATAATTAAAATTTAGTAAATGACCATGTATATTTTTCTGGCTCAGATGTAGGTTCAGAATATTTTATGAGTTCAAGCCAGGCATTGGTAGCATACCAGTATAATCCCAGCACTCTTGAGAAAGCTGGACAGAGGATCATAAACTCAGACACAGCCTGGGCAATTTAGGGACAGAGACCCTGTTTCACATTAAAGGACAGCAGTATGCGTATTGCTGGGGATATAGACCCTGGGTTTAATCCCTTGTAGCATAAAAAATCAGCTCAACACATTAGGCAGCCATCATTCAAAAGAAATGAAGTTTTCATATCTGTCTAAAGTATATTCAAGTTTAGCCCATAAAACATAAAATTCAAGGCTATCAGTGACCTCTGTAAGAAAGCAAGCAGAGGGAATTCCTCCCCAGATAAACATCTAGATATACTGTGGCGTTCTGCAAAGCAGAATGAAGGGAAATCCAAAATCGGCTTTAGTCTGCTCTCTGCACAACATTTACACATCTAAATATGCTTATTGAAAGCCAGGCAGGAAACCTGTACAGCATTTTCAGAGCTACAAAAGTTCCCCACTCTGCATGGAAAACTTCAATGAAAACATTAATACTCCTTAACACCACCCATAACCCTCTTTGCCACCAAGCCCCCTATTGAAGGCTCGATAGAGAATACGTATTTTCAACAAATCCTAATATGGACTCGAGCTTTACGGTACAGGGAAAATGTTCTCTGGTCTAAGTGTTAGCTCATTTGTTTAGTAGTTACCGTTTAGCAAGTGAGGCTACTTTTGCAGGTTCTTCATGCTCTGGTTTGCCACACTGACTTCTACCCAAATGCTGAAACTTAAAAATCACATCCTCTTGCTTTCTTTTCAGCTCCTTTGAAGATTATGAAACAGATGAACCCACCTCTCCCTCTGAACTTGGAAACAAAAGCAATAAAACAGTAACCTCAAGCCTTTCAGAGCAATGTGGAAAGCTTCAGTCAGTGGATGAAGAGTAGCTGCCAAGATCAACATAAGAGCTAAGACCTGTATTTAAATGTTTTCTTGTGAAGAGATGCCCTACTTTGCATAGTGCTTTTTAAAGGCTTTGATTTCTCCAAGTGTGTATCGGCACTAGGAATTTTTAACTGTTTTAAGCAATGGGTCTACATAGACACTCAACTTAGTGGGGGACTTGTTTGCCTGATTCTTGCAGAGCTTTTTCCTTGGAAGTGTCTGTAACAACGTACCATCACTTTACAAAGTCTGCACATCAGCACCCTACATCCCTGAATGTACCTTGGGTCCCTTGGGGACAGTGCCAAGTAGTTCATCCTCTGCACAGAAGTTGACTCAGTACTGGCCAGCATCCCTGAGGCCCACAGGGCTCCTATGGAGCCTGGAAGAAATGTTCACTAGCAGGAATCGAGTCAGAAAATTCTGGAACTTGAAAATGTAGTCAGGACCTCCAGAATTGACTTAGTCCTAGTAATAAAAGCACTGCCAAAACATCTCAAGAGACTTCTTTTAATTACGTGTACTGGAGTTCAAAAATCTTGAACTTATCTGGTTTAATGTAATTTCACAATGACCTGCCAAACTGCTAGTCACTTTATATCCTCAGGTATTATAACCACTGGGCCTTCCGATTTCACTGGCAAGCTCTAGCAACCTCCCCATCCTTACTGTGGATATTAATATAAAATCACAAGAGAAACTTTTTAAATGATGCCAAGGACAGAAATTTGACTCATACTTGAAAAAAGTCTCTAACACTTATAGGAAACTACTAAATCATTCAATAATCTCCAAATTATCTGGCCCCCTCTTTATAGCAGAAGTTCTAAAGACTTAAAAGGAATAGTGATACATTATTAAGAATTCTTCCTCGACAGTCTTTTCTTCACTGAATATCAACAGTAAAAGCCTCAATCTAACTCTTATTCCTTAATACTGAAACAAACTATTAATGCAGATATTTCATCCACCTCAATATTTATCACAAAAATGAAAGCAGATCATGATGGCACCCATAAAAGAAAGCTGTTACTTTCTACAGTGGTGTATGTGTTCAATTCAGAATCCTGCATGTTTTCAACAGACCAGCGTGTAGCTTGGGGCAGGGAGAACTATTACGAAGAGTGGGTATTTCTGGTGTAAGAAATGAAATACCTTCAAAGCAGTTTCTTAACATCTGTCAGTCACTGACTTTTCCCCTACATTTTTTAAACTGATGTCTTAAAAATGTCAGAACAGCTTCATGTTCCACTCCATCTTGGTTCTCCTGCTGGTCTACAGGCCAACACCAAAATAACCAAACACTGGGCAAGAGTAAGCAAAAAGTGGAGAAAAGAAGACAGTGCACAATAAAGTTACCAATCCTCGCCATCCTGCCCCTCATGAGATCTCCTGGTTTCCTGTTTGTGTACTTTTATGATTAAATATACTTAAAAATTTGTGACACATGAAATTTACTACCAATCCCATCAAGCTTTTACCAGGGAACGTAATTTTTAAGAAGTTGTTCAGATAAAAATACAAAAGGTTATACTTTAAGGAACCAGATATGGTTTAAAGGTTTTATTACTCATAATTTTCTGAGGTTCAACAGTAAAACTAAAATTCACTTTTACAATGTATTTTCATTACTATTTGGCTTGACTTCTTTGCCTGTTTTTTCTTTATCAAAGTCCTCTGACTCTGATGAATATTTGGCTTTTAAATTATAAAAATAAAGCTATCAATCACCATCCCTTTTAATTTGGCTTACCCAACATTACATTTTTAACAAATGTAAGCATGTGATTCACTGTACTCCTTTCTTAGAACCGAATACAAGGAATGTGAATTCTGAGGAACTAGGATAGTATGTTTGACTTTTTGATAAGGTAATGCTAAATAAATAATGCTAAGTATAAGCGTTATTGCAAACTGGAAATTTCAAATTATTGTAACATCCCAGAATCCTTGATAAAAGATAACAGTTACCATGATCTTAATGCTATTTAATGGAAAATGAGTTTCATAGCATAACATTAATTGCAAAGGTAACTGAATAAAACTGTGTATTTGCCCTGTATCTTACCTGTCACTGTATTGTTCAAGTTGTTTATATAGAACTTTAAGAGTAAGTCATTGCTCAACTTTTGGAAATGTTAAGATGTGTTTGAGTGGGAAAGGCTGCATGACTTAAAAACTTTTGTTTTTCCCCCTTTTGCAAAACTAAATAAAATCTGTCAAATATGAATCATGTTCACTAATATAATCACACCACAGATCTGAATGAGTAACACTGTGAAGAAACTTGAGTTTCTAAGAGAGTAACTTTTTGATCCCCCGGAAACACGACGATAGGAAGAAGGACCAGAATTTGGGACTGAGGGGTTCACAAGGACCAAAGTGGACATTAACCTTATCTATAATACATTGTTTTAAAAGAATATATAATTGCATGTTATTGGGTACATAAGGTTCAGTTTTTTTAAAGGCAGAAAAGCATAAATTACCGAAGTATCAGATCCAGAAAACACTCTCTGAACTTAGTATTTCCTGAAGTATGTAATGTGCTACCTGTGGTATAGAAAAAATTTTGTCTGTTATAAAACTTTTCTTCAACAAGGTTGTCACAGAATTGTTTCAAGAAAACTATGAACACAATGAAATAAAAAAGCACTCTTAAATGTATACTTCATGGGGCTAACCAAAAAGATAACTGTCAGCTCGAAAACTAAGGGAAAAGATGATTTGACTGTTTATATTAATAACAATCAAAAGACACTGAAAATGTTCATATTAAATGCTGTTCTTGTTTCAGCAGTTTCATATCCTGATGAAGTAAAATCCAGTTACTTTAGTAATTCCCTAAGTTGGCATTCTTAACTCAAGGTTTTTAAAATACATACATACATACATACATACATACATACATACATACAAAGGCACTGTAATTACTCTTCCCCAAATCAATACAGACCATTCAAAGCATGCTATCCCAAACTCCTCAGTATTCTACAACATAGAATTAGAAAACTATCATTTATTGATAGATTTTAAGGTGTAATACAGGTTTTCAAAAATGTGGCAGTGAGAATACCAGCATAAAAAAGAGAAACTTGTGCTAAAAACAACCTGAATTCATCATTGGCAATATTACATAACAATCAAGGTCCTCACATACTAATAATGATTTTCACTTTGTCTATATTGCCAACCTCCCATGCATCAAAAAACAAAACAAAGATTATCAAACTTGGGAAGCAATAAAGTACTCCATGAATTTTAAGATATTAGGAAAGTTTGGGAGATTTGCAAAATATATTGTAATCATCCATGTGTACAATCTCATTTCTAATCATCTTTGCAGTAATCATTAATGAATAAAACATTTACAAGTTTATATAGCAGGGCATCTGGGTTCAACACAAAACTGTTACAAGTTTTAGGTAAATACATATTTATAAGACACTGCTAACACTTAAAGGAATTAAATAAAATTCCAAAACTTGGAAAGCAAATAAAGACAAGACAACTAAGAAGCATTTTCCACCATTTACTCTTGTTATCAAAAATAGTTCAACTCTTCTTGCAAAACAAAAACAAAATAGTACATACTGGACACATACATCACATTTTTCTTCCTATGGCTTTAGCCCACCCCCACCCCACCAAGAGACCGGGAAAAAAAAAAAGCCCAACAACAACAACAAAAACAACTCTACCTGACCACATTCACAGAAAATGACACCAGGGTACACTACAAAACAGAAGGAGGTGTCATCTGCTCTGTGTCCAAAGGTTTCGGGTTTCTTCTCCATGTTTGTACTAAGCAAGTAACCATCATTGAACATGCTGTGTGCCAAATCAAAACATTACCTTCAACACATCAGATCTCACTAGAGATGGTGAACGTAGTAGAAATTGTAACTTTTCCAGCAGTATTTTTTTTTAAGCACTGTCAAAGCAGCAACTTCTTTTAAATCATAAGGTTATTTCTTTACACCTAGTCAGTCCTTATTATACTTGGGCTGTGCTCTTTGAAGCAACTGACTAGATTTCCTTTCAACAGAATGTTTGTCTTCCCCATAAAAACTAAAGGGAAGAAGTACATTTAAACTGAAACCCAGTTTGTGCTTTACATGCAAAAGACCATTCTAAAGAAAATCCCCCTAACTTCAAACCTACCTAAATGCACAGGCTTCATAAAAGACATTTTTATTAGGCCTCAATAAAGAAGTCTTCATAATGAATAGCACCCTACAAAAATAGGAGCATATTCAAAATAAAGTATGTGGCAAATAAACAGAAAACAAAAATCAATCAGTCAATGACAATAAATATGCATAAATCTGGATAAGTCATGGGGCATTATTCTGAAATTATTTTAAATAAATCCCAATTTCTAAATAAAATCTAATTTTAAAAATTGTGTCACATACCAGTCTAGATTCAGTTACTGCCAGATTAAGTGCTGATTTATCCAATCAGAACATTGCTCAAAGTGGAAGATTTAGAATTGTTCCCAGAAATGAGTCAGACTTAACTAAAATGGGGGTTTAACTGTCATAAAGAGTTTTGAAGCATAGACAACTAAACTTTGCAGTCTGACAGAATTTCAGTTTGTTCACTTTTTTTTTAAAGGACAGATTTCTTTAACATTCTAATGAGAGGCAAATTTTCCTTCATAATACTGCTGATTTAAGAACTGCTACATACACCAGTAGCCAATTTTCATGATCAGAAATGGTATTAGGTCAGCACAAGGGTTGAGCTGGATACATACATCGGCTTTCAACAGAATGTCAATGTTGCACCTGAAGGCAGCACTGAATCAATCTCCTGAATAAACTAATGGCTACTTTCCCGCCAAAAAATAGCACAATCTTTATAGACTGACTAGATACCCCTTCCTTACATTTAATCATAAACTTTGATTATGCACAAAGCATGACCATTAACAATGAGGTTAATGTTTTATCTTCCTTGCCAAAGTTCATTTTGTATAAATCAGTTGCATCAGCATTTGTTCTCAAACTATGAGGTTCTGTAAGAACTAAGGACATACAGTTGTAGGGTTACTCCTCCATTATCTGCAAACTATTTCCCCGACACTAACACATATAACTTAGCAATGAAAACACTTGATACAAGTGATCTATATGCAGGAGCTCCGGCAAGTTAAACCAACAGAACCATAGCTGCCGTATAACTAGCTATTTCCCTACCAGAGGTAGGCTTCAAGACTCACTGATTTAACAGTCGAATCTCATGTCTATAGCTTCATCCAAACTTTTATCATCATGAGTACTGGCAGCTAAAAATGTGGTTACTGGGGACCCTGTGACATTAATTACACTGGTGCTGGTACTAGCATTACGCACAGCAATGCTAGTCACATTAATGCCCAAAGTAAGCCTGGTCTGCTCCAAGGCCTTTTCTGGCACAGCAAATGCCTCCAGCTTCTTCTCCCCATTGGCCATATACGAGTTTTGGCAGCCACGACATATACAATCTAAGCAGGCTTTGCGGTTAGAGTAGCAAGGGCAGCGTTGGCCACGGCATGTAAGAACACTTGGATTTTGAGTAGCACGCCCACATTTACACCCTTTTTTTTCCTGGGGCTTTTTGTACACAGTCTTGGTAGGGCTTCCTGGCATAAAATGATGGCTAGGAATCTTTTCCTTTACTGCTTTGTCTTTTTTTAGAATACCTGGCTTGGTTTTAGAGTGAGATTTCTTGGATCCATGTTCGTGACTCTTTTTCATGCTTTTAGTAGACAAAAGTACAGTTTTGCTGATTTTGGGCGTTGTGCCTCCATTGGGAACAGTTGCTATAGGTTGAAGAGAAATTTTGTTCTCCCGCTTCACTGTCACAGGAGCAGATGCTCCCAGTGTTGGGCCTCGGATAATGGTAGAAATTGGAAGTGGCTGTACTTTCTCACTGTCACTTTCTGATCTGGACCGTTTTCTATTCAATTTTGCTGCCTTCGGAGTTGCTGCTGTACATGACAATCCATGAAGTGCAGGACTGGTGGACATAAAGACATTATGGCTAAGGGACTGGGAAGAAAGCTGCAAAAAAGGCCCATTGGATACAGTGGCTTCCAAGTTCGGCTGCAAATTAGGACAACAAACGTCTGTATTTGAAACAGTTTCTAAGCTGCGGAGTACTTCCTCAACACTCAGCAACAGAGAGTCACCAGGTTTTATGTCTTCACTGAAACTGCAGATATCAATGCCCGTGGAGCATAAATCAGTGGCTACTGTGTCACAGACAGGTGGCAGGCTATCAGACAGATCCTCAGTTTTTATGTCAACAGTATTACATACATCAATCGTATTTGAATGTTCAGGTGAAGGAATATTTATACCAAATCTATCGATTGAAAGCCCATTGTAAGTAGGCAAACCATTGATAACAGAACTGCCAATAGCAATGCTCAGGGTGCTTTCAGACATTGGGGATAAACTAGCTTGAGGATCAGCTGTCGGTTCTGAAGTTGAAGGTAAAGGGGAATGTGTCAAACACAAAGTAAAGGATGAATCTGAGGGCTTTTCTGTCTCCTCACAAAACAATGACCCATCATTAAGCAAAGCCAAAATATCCGAAGAACAGTCGACTGCTTCTATTATATCCCGTGCAAGTGTAGTCTGTGTTATATATTCACATAGCTTTTTGTAGCAATTCACTAGAATGCTTAATTGCTTGTTTTCCTCAAACTGCTCATAGTCTTTGCACCAGCTACATGAAGGTTTCATCATCATTTTCTTGCCTTTACAAGTTTTGCAGACATAATGTTGGCAGGTAGAGTTGGTGGGTGCAATAGGATCTTGCAGCAAATGTCCTAAAGGGAAGGAGGAGGAAAGCAAAGATTTTAGTAAAATAAATTACAGTTCATACACAGGAGTTAAGAATGACAATCTATCAAAATTGATACGGGTTAAATTCACAAGACAACAAAAAATACATCTCACAAGAAATGAGAAAGTACTAGTGGTTTACTTCATTTCCCTGCCATATTCCTTACTGCTTTATCTCAAGAGTATTACTTGATTCTGTGCCTTTCCTCCCAAGTGTATGATCTAGTCCACTTTGTCATAGTCTTCTCTCCAAAGGTTATTAAAGCTAGCCAGGCATCTTCTCATCAGAAAATACACAATTTCAACCAGTTTTTGTCATATATAAATAGACAGATAGCTAATCATAAATTTTAAAGCGATCAAAATGAAGTTACAATGGTAAAAAAAATTATGAAAAGGAAAAAGTACTATTCAGCTCATAATCTACAAAAAGACAAAAAACAATGGAGAAGAACTATAGGAAAGAAAAACAACATAATTTTGGACTTCAATTCTTATGACAGAATTCAAAATGATCTGTGTCATAAACTACAAGTATACCAAGGATGACCCAGAGGGTTTTTCTGTCTCCTCACAGAACAGTGAATGTTGCCCCTCAACTTCAGTAACAATTCCCAAATTATAAATGACCTATAAATACGAGCCAGCAAAAGGCAAGCAACTAGATCCAATTCCCATTCCTGCACTCACTGTCCAAAGAAACAAATGTTCCTTGATTCCCAACTGAGACAAATGGCTCACAGTTAACCCAAAGCAGACTTCTTCTCTTACACATTATACAATGTCTGGACCACACAGAAACTGGAAATCAACAAAAAGAAAAGAATCAGGAAAATTTCCAAATCTCTGGAAATTAAAGTAATCCAGGTAAAAGGTATCACAAGGAACATTAGAAAACATTTTCTTAGTAAAAATGAAACATAACAAAATTTTGGGAATCTGGCTAACATACTATTTACAAGGAAAATGCCACCTCCAAAGGCCTGTATTACCAAGCTGGACATGATGGCAGGCAAGTATAGCCCCATGATTAGGGAAACTGAAGGAGGAAGATGACCTCCTGAGTTCAGGAGTTCAAGGCCGATCTGGGCAACACTGCAAGACTTATATATCTTAAGGTCTATCAGAAAATAAGATTTCAAGTCAATAAACTAGTTCTTTCTGCCACCATAAAAGGAAATGCAGAACTAAACTCAAACAAGGTATCAAAGCAAATAAAGGTAAAAACAGCCAGTCACGGTGATATGTATCTACAATACCAGTACATTGTGTGAAGCTAAAGCAAGAGAATTAAAAAATTCAAGACTAGCCTGGGCAATTCAGTGAGACTCGCCTCAAAAAAAATTTTAGCTGAGTATAGTGGTACATATCTATAATCCCAGCACTAGGGAGGCTGCTTTTAAAAATTAAAATGTTTGGCAAGTATTAGCTGAAATTGAGAGAGAAGATTACAGTGTGGCAGAACTTGCTGGGGAACCAAGTGTGACCTGTTAATTACAAAATGCTAGGAGACACACACAGAATACTTCCCCTAAACCCTGCATGTGGACTTCTCATAAGAACTAGATAGAGCACGGTACTTTGTTTTTTGTTTGTTTGTTTGTTTGGTTTTCTTTTTGGTCTTTTGAGACAGGATCTTGCTATGCAGTTCAGGCTGACCTGGAGCTAACTTAGCAGCCCAGGCTGATCTCGAACTCTCAATGACTGTCTTGCCTCAGTTTCAGGATTACAGACATGCGCCACCACACCTGGCAATACAGCAGGTTTTTAACAGAGGCCTATAACTGACATCTGCTAAGGAATGGGTAATACAAAAACAGCATACTGTTTCTCCCACCGTGCTCTCTCTTGCATGGCTAGCCCACCCTCACACTGTAGGGTGTACATTTGTTCCTCTTATCTGGCCCAAACTCACTCTGAGGAGTTTATTTCTTTTCTTATTTTTAATAAAACGTTGCTACAGTTTGTACTTGCCTTGACAAATTCTTTGCTCCGGACAGAAAGAACCTAGAAATCACCTCCAGAAGGTGATTCTAGCACCTCAAAATCCAGTAACAAAATTACCAAGGAAAACAGAAGATAAAAATTACCAAAAACAGGGCTGGGGATTTAGTTCAGCTCAGCAGCATGAGCACCTGCCTGGCAAGCACGAGGTCATGAGTTTGATCCCCTGTACGAAAAAAAGCAAAACAAAAGTACCAAAAACAGGAATGCAAAGGACCATTGGTATCCTACAGAAACGTAAAATTACTCTGTACAACTTTATGCCAATGAATCAGAAAACTCAGATGAAAATGGACAAATGTGTAAAACACGTATGTCCAAAACCGACAAGAAAGATTTACAGGTGTATACTAAATAAATGTATACTGAGAAACTGAGATCGTAACTGAAAATTCTTCTGAAAAGAAAACTTCAGGACTGGAGATGCAGCTCAAGGATAAAATGCTCGCCTAGTATGGTTCAAACCTCAACACAAAGAGAATAAGAAAAAACAGAGGAAGGGCGGGAGGGGGAGAGGGAGGGAAAGAGAGAGACAGAGAGATACCCAGGACTGAATGCCTTCAGTGGTAAATTCTAACAAAAGTAATGTTTTATTTTTAAAAAACATTCATAACTAAAGGAGGAAAAAACACTTCCCATCTCATTTGTTAGAGCCTGATAAACACAGCAATCCCCACACACACGCATACACAAAAACACAGACCAAAGAGTTCCTTGTGAAGATACAAACAAAAATCTGTAACAAAACACCAAACAGAATCCAGCAATATATCCAACCCATTCTTCTTGTTTTTGTGAGTCAAGGTCTTACTACACAGTGCAGACTGGCCTTGAACTAACTTATGTAGCCTCGTACGCACAGCAATCCTCCTGCCTCAGTCTCCCAAGTGCTGGGGTTCCAGGTGTATGATACCACATGCAATCCTCCTTTCATATTAAAAAGAAAATTAAACTAGAATGCACAGCTAACATCATACTTTAGAAGGTAAAATACTGAATTTTTTACTTCTAAAGATCAGGAAACAAGGAAAGGATATACTTTTTGCCACTTCTAGACAAAGTAATACTTGAGATTTGGGGCACTGTAGTTAAGATTCAATAAAGTACACAAGGCATTCAGACTGAAACAGATTATAAATCCTACATATGGAAAAATCCCAAGAAATTCACACATCCGAACAAATGAACAAGTTTAACATAGTCACAGCACAAATTTAATATTAATGTTAATTTTGGATTTCTATATACTAGCAATTTACACTCAAATTAATTTTATAAAAAACAATTCTATTAATAATAGCATCAAGAATGTATGCTAAACATAGAAAACTAAAAAGTTCAAAATTTCTATATTCACAACCACTAAACACTGCTGAAAGAAAATCAAGAAAATCTGAAATTACATCTCATGTTCCTGGACTGGAAGAGTCAGAACTATCACAATAGCATTTTTCCCATGTCAATCTGTAAAAAAAAAAAAAAAAAAAAAAAAAAAATCAATGAACTCCCAGGTGGGCATTTTTTTTAAGACTACTGACAAAGCAATTATAAAATTTACATGGACTCACATAGGATCTAGGTCACCAGTTTTGAAAAATAAAGTTGTAAGGTTTTAAATAAAGTCACATTAATCAGGACAGTGTAGTAACTATGAAAGTACAAGCATGCAAAATAAGAGGTCAGAAATGAGAGTCCAGAAAGAAATCCCCACATTTATGGTTAACTGGTTTGTTACAAAAGTATCCAGAAAAGGGTCAGGTGTGGTGGCACAAGCCTGTAAGCCCAGCACTCAGGAGGCTGAGGCAGGAGGATCACTGCGAGTTCAAGACCAGCCTGGGCTACAAAGTGAGAATAAGGCCAGCCTGAACTGCACAGTAAGATTTTGTCTCAAAAAGACAAAAAAAAAAAAAAAAAAAAAAAAAAAAAAAAAAAAATGCCCCGAGAATTTACTAGGTAAAAGAGAGATACATCTTTTTCTTTCTTTTTTTGGAGGGGTACCTTAACTCAAGACCTTGCACTTGCCAAGCAGGTACTGTGCCGCTGAGCTATATCCCCACTCCAAGAGAGGTCTATTATGTGAGACAATCTGATATCCTAGTGCCTTTTAAAAATACTTTCACAAATGCAGATCCTTATTTTACAATATATACAAGAATTAACTCAAATTTACAGCCCTAAACGTCAGAAGTAAAACTTGAAAATTTTCAAGGCTTCCGATGGGGCAAGGTGTCCTTAGATGTGATGTCAAATCCACATTCCACAAAAGAATTTCCTCAGAATTAAAAATCTGCACTTTAAGGCACTATTAAAAAAATGAAAAATAGGCAGCTCTCTCTCTTGTGAATCTGCACTCTATTTCTTTGAATGTGTACTTCTAAATTTCTGCTTAATACATTTCTTTGGACCTAAGAAGGGAGGGTGGGAAAGGATATACTGGGAAAAATATTTACAAACCACATACCTGACAGAGGGCTATATTCATACTAGCAAACAAAGGGGAGATGAGTATGATCAAAATACATTAAACATACAAACTCTGCAAAATAAACAAACAAACCTAGGAGGAAGAGTGGAAAAGGGAGAGTGATGGGAGAATAACTCAAAGTATATTATATCCATGTATGAATCTACAAAAATGAAAAACCCAGTAATCTGTATAACCAATATGTAATAATAAATAATATGGGGGAAAACTAGTAGTAAATATTGTCATTATTCTTTACATCACATGGCCATTTAATCTGAAGATAAATATTTAAAAGAAAAAATTTCTTACAAGTCAACAGGACAATCCAATCTGAAAAGAAGGAAAATAATCTGAATAAATATTTTGCCAAAGAAAATATGAGTGCCACACACCTATAAGAACAAATGGCAACACCAGAAACTGGCAAAAATGTGGAGAATTTGGAACACTTGTATATCACTGATAAAATGGTACAATCACATTGGAAAGCAGACAAGTTACTCTTTAAAAAGTTAAATATAAATTTTCCACTCAATCCAGCAATTCTATTTCTGGAGACATGAAAATTTAGGTCCATACACAGATACATCTATAAATGTACACAGGCAGTATTCATAAAAGCAAAAATTAAGACATAATCCAAAAAGTCCATTAACTGGTACACGGATAAACAAAAAGCAGACTATTCATACAATGGAATACTGTTCAGCAATTGTAAGAAACAAACTTTTAGTATATGCCACAATATGGATGCACTTCGAACACTTGCAAGTCAAGGAAGCCAGAGAAAGTGTAATCCCATTTATATAAAATATCCAAATACAACAGAGAAACAGAAACAGTGATTGCTTAGGGCTAATAATGCAACAGGAATTAACGGAAAATGTGTATAGTGAAACCTCTGGGATGATGAAAATGTTCTAAAATCTGACTATGGTGATTGCTGCATGACATTAAAATTTTAGAAAATACAAACTTAAGGCACTAACAGTCACAAAATCCAACTTTTTGCCCAATATCAATGCAAGAATCCCCTAAAACGTCCCCCTAGCTTCATTTACAGAAGAGGGCAAGAATATCTTTTTTTTTTTTTTTTTTTTGAGGAGGGAGACTATCTTAAATGCATATAAAACAATATATCCCTTAAAGACAGGAACACATTCTGAGAAATGTCCTAAGATGAATTCCTTCACTGTACAAACATCATAGAGTGTACCGGCACTAACACAGATGATATAGTCCAGTGGTGGCTATACCATGTGTGCCACAGTGGGCTGTTTGTATCCCTGAAAGGTCTAAAATGGCTAGCCATCACTGATGTAATCCGATCACTCAGTGCTGCCTGTTGATGCAATCAAGAGACATAGCAAATACAGCATGTGTAAGGCTGCCACCAGTGTGACAGGGAATATTTTTTACAGTAAGCCTTTTTAAAAAGTAAAAGGAATACAATAGGCTAATCAAATATAACACAGACACACAAACTAATCAACACGGCCATTTGATTTTTGTTTTGAGTTCCTTCCTGTCCCCAGGACTAGAAATTGAACCCAGAGCTTTCACTGAGCTGTACCTCCAACTCTTTTGGTTTTTGAAAGTTTCCTTAAATACCTCAAGAGCATTCAAACTTGTGATCGTCCTCCTTCAGCCTTCCAAAGTGTTGGGATTACACAGAGCCCAGAGTCTTCTGTTACTCAGTTTTATGTAATATACAAAATTTTCTTCTTTTGAGACAGGGTCCCACTATGTAACTCAGGCTGGCCTTGAATTTAAGATCTGCCTATCTCTGCCTCCCAAATGCTGGGATCACAGGTATGTACCATCATGTCTAGCTCTATACTGCACCATAACTCTGTGCGTGTGTGTGTGTGTGTGTGTGTGTGTGTATGTTGTTTTATGACTGACAGCACAGTAACTTTGCTTACAACTGCAAATACATAAGTAATTTCACATAAGAATTTCTCAGCTCTATTATAATTTTATGAGATTACCACTGTATTTGAGGTCCATCACTGATCAAACTATTGTTACACTGCCCACGATTCTGTATGTATAATGAAAGATAAAGGTTAAGGTTTAAAAAATGGTTAGCTATTAGAAGAGAAAGAACAAAGTGAAGAGAAAGAACAAAGTGAAATGAACAGGAGAGGAACAGATTACTCTTTGAGTGTATTATTTTCACAGATTTAACTGTCTAAACACATAAATACTTTACATTATTCCATAACTTGGGGGAGGGAGACAGTACTGGAGGTAAACTCAGGCCCTTTGCACTAAGCTGCATCCCCAGCTTTTTTAAAAATTTGAGACCGGGCCTCTTTTAAGTGGCTAAATTTCCCAGGCTGCACTTTGAACTTACTATCATCCTGCCTCAGCCACCACACCCAACTATTACAAAAAACATTTTAAAAGAAATCTCTAGTAAGTAAAAGCAGCCAGGCATGGTCTTGCATTCCTGCAATCCAAAAATAAAAAATTTTTAAAAGGTCTGGGGCATTCTTCAATGTGAAAGCACTGGATTCAATCCCTAGTATAGAAAATAAACAAGTAAATATTTTTAAATTTATAAAAATGTATCTTATTCTAGAAAACAAGTGAGCACTCTGAATCAAGGAAAAATATATCTCACTAATAAGACGACTATAAAAACTGGTAAGTATTTGAAATTTTATTTTAGCTTAGGTCATATTCAAAAAAACTCATTTAAAAAATTTATAGTTCAAACAAAAAATTCTGTATTACTTAAATCAATCTACAATATTTCACATAAATTATCCTAGTTTACTAAGACAAGTAGTCTTTTAATTAAATGAATGATACATATGTATCTCAATAAAATAAAAGATGTGAAACTGACCCTTAAAAAGCTCTTTTCTCTTTGTAGTGCTAAAAATTGAACCCAGAGCCCATATATGCTAGGAAAGGCTTCTATCACTGAGCTATGAAACATCTGCAGCCCTTTTTTAATTTTGCAAGGCATAATCAGAAACTACAGTGAACATTTATTTTTTACTTTAATATGGGGGAAGACACATTTGCCATTAATTCACCTCAAAATACTCTTCCCTCACTTGGAACACACTCATCCCATCCCTCCTGCCACTTTCTAAAGCAGTTCTAGAAGTCATTTTATGCAAATCTCTTTACACATCGTAATAAAACACAATAAATGCAATACCTACTGTTGTTCAATAGAAACGATGATAAAAACATTCTAGTGTGTTTCATCCACTTTATTCGCTCAATTTGGCACTATGTAACTTTTGACTCTTCTCCAAAGTCAAAAGAACCTGGTGAATGTTTTGAATCTATTCAGAACACAGAAGCAGGTACAACAGTAAAACACTCACAAGGACTTCCAGAACTGCTTCAGAAAGTGGCAAGAACAGCTGAGCACAGTGGTGCACCCCTCTGATCTCAGCACTTGAGCCTGAGGCAGAATGACTATCAGAGTTCAAGGCCACCTGAACTATATATAGCCAAGACATTGCCCACTGTCCACTGGAGGAAGAAGAGGGGCACAGGGAGGATGAAGAGGAAGAGGAGGAAGAGGAAGAAGAGAAAGAGGATGAGGAAGAGGAAGGGGAAAGGAAGAGGAAAAAGAGGAGAGAGGAGAGGAGAGGAAGGAGGAGGGGGAGAAGAGGGGAAAGAGAGAAGAGGGGAGGGGGAAAGGAGGAAGAGGAAGAAGAGGAGGAAGAGGAGGAGGAGGAGAGGCAGTACCAAAATAAAAATATAACTAGGCCTCAAATCAGCTCTCCTCAGTCTATACATGAGAAAATGAGAATGGCTAAAACGTTGAGCAGAATGTTAATGACTAATAGGTTAAAACATAACATGGACAAATTAGATAAGAACAACAATGAGACTAAAGAGGAAGGAATCAAACCCTCATTTTAAAGCTTATGTAGGCCTCATGTGGTGCAGGCCTATAATGCCAGCAATCCCAGAACTCTGGAGGCTAAGGCAGGAGGATCACCACATTCAAGGCCAACCTGAGCTACATGGTGAGTTCAAGGCCAACCTGAACTGCATAGCAAGACCTTGTCTCAAAAAAACAAAAAATCAAATGAACAAAAAGCTCATGTGAATAAGAAATCATAATAAGAATCTTAGTAAAAAAAGATAAATTATTTGAATATTCTATAGAAAAACTGACAAAGAATTAAAAGTATCTCAATGGCTTAATTTTGATAAAAGTGCATCATATAACCAAAAAAGATAAAAGCTGGGCATGGTGGTGCACACCTGTAATGCCAGCTCTTGGGATGCTGAGGAAGGACCATCCAAGTTTGAGGCCAGCCTGTACCACAAAGGAAAACAAAAGCCTCATATAATTCTAATTCACAGAACAAAAAGAGCATTTCTCAGAATCCTAACACTATTTACCACCATCCCTTCTCCACAATGCCTCCACTTGACCATGTTTCAATCACAGCAAATACTGCCTAATAACCTCAAACAATGGAAGTAACTTTAAACTTTGTAGTTAAATGACATGTGAGGATGGGTGAAAATTAACCAAGACTCAATGCCACTACTATCGGAAAGCAAAAAAAAGCTTCAGACGTGGTGGTACATGGCTGTAATCATAGCTATTCAAGAGAATAAGGCAGGAGGATTACAAGTTTGAGGCAAACATGAACAATTAGCAAATCTGTCTCAATAAAATATAAAAAGGGTAGGAGATGTAGCTCAGTGCTAGAATGTCTGCCTAACGTGTGCAAGATCATAGGTTCAATCCCTAGGATCAACAACAACGTAATACATGAAAGTAAGACATACACAAAAGTAGGGGATGGTATTGATTAAAACCACTCTATCATTTGTTCAAGAAGCAATCTTGGAGACGACAATTTTAAGTGATCAAGATATCCACAAAATTCCAATGAATCTTGTAACACAAAAATATTTGGAGAAGGAAAAAAATCAATTTTTGTAAAAATATCTCAACCAGTTTCACCAAAATAATGAGGAAAACAAAACAGTGCAGACTACAAAAACTATAAAACATGTAGCATCCTACAAAAAACATGAAGCACATTTTGCTTTTGCTGATAAAAGCAACATTAAACAGAAGAGATACCACAAAAAATAATTTTCTAACCTGGGCATGGTTAGAAAACCTGGGCAATGGGTGGTGTACCCATTACTCTAGTTTCTGGGAACATGAAGCAGGAGGACTGCAAATTGGAGGCCAGCCTGGACAATTTAGCAACACCTCATTCCAAAAAAAAAAAAAAAAAAAAAAAAAACACTTCCACATAGTAACAATAAAATATGTTTTTCATCATAATCTAAAACTGCCTGACAACCAGTGGACCCACACCAAAAACAATCAAAAAATAAAGAGCTACTAGAGATAGGTATGGCGACACACAACCATAAAATTCTAGTACTCAGGAGGCTAAGGCTAGAAAGATTACAAGTTCCAGCTCACTTTGGGAAACATGAGTTCAAAGCCAGCCTGGACTACCCAGAGACCTTCTCTCAAAAACCAAACAAATGGGGCTGGGGATTTAGCTCAGTGGCGTAAGTGCCTGCCTGGCAAGCATGAGGTCGTCAATTCGATTCCTGGTGCCAGAAACAATAAACAAACAAACAGTATCAAAGAAACACCTCTTGGGACAAAAGGATGAAAATTAAAAGTGTCAAAAAATATTACCTGTAAAATAAAACATTTGTAAGATTTTAATTCCTAAAGTAAATAATTTGGGGGAGGCAGTAGTAGGGACTCAACACATGGCCTCATCAAACCTAGGCAAGTACTCTACCACTCCTCTACACCTCCACCCCCTAAAATAAATAAATTTATGAAAAAGGCACTAAACTGGTTATCTTCAAATACTCAAAAAAGAGAGGGGGAGAATTTTTCTAGATTCACTTATGTTATTGATTTAAAACCTTTTTCCTGAACAAATACTACTGATATCTCTAGATAATGACTCCTTTTCACCTGCCATTCCTTTCTAAATCCCAGGTAACTTTACAAGCCAGCTTAAGTATACCTACAGTCACAAATATAAAAAAGAAAACAAACAAACAAAAAAAACCCACAAGCTTTAGTAACAACAAAAACTTTGCCCAATCACATTGCTGTGATGCTTAGACATGACAAAACACATTTGACTGGGTAATGACAAGTGGCACATTAAATCATGCAAAGCCATTCTCAAATGCTGAAGACAGAAAATTTTCAAATAGTGTCCACAAATGTAGTCTTAAGATTCTGTCGAGTGAGTTTTTCCTATTTTAATAAAGGTTTTTCTTTACTAGACTCAATCTAACCATATCTATTTTGCTACCTTTTCATTTTCTATGATATGACCAAAAGACAAAAATCTTATCAATGTTTTAAAATATTCCAAATTAAGAAAAGCTAAACAAGAATGTAGGACATAGTTATGAAATCACTGTGTAGTCTCCTTTTAACAAAGAGGAGTCTTCACTGATTACAAAGCTAGTTGCTGAAAATCAGAACTACAAGCTAGGTCTACTAGATTCCCAGCCTAGTATTCTTTTTATCCAATATCATCCCTAATTGTTAAATTTGTAACATCTGCTGAGACTTTTTTCCCACATATCGAAAAGGAATGATTACTGAAAGTGAGCCACATAATCAATAATTATAAAATATAAAACCCATTCTGAGAAAGAAAAAACAAGAATAGACAAGGACAACAACAGTGAGGTATGGTAGAGTGAGTTTGTGAGGGCCAGGAAATCCTCACTGCCCAGAAACAAGAGCTACAACAGCTCTTCATAATAGATTCTTTACATAATGACCTCATTTTTTAAAGTTAATCTTAAGTGTTTCAAATATACACATATCCCAGTGATGGCAAAACTTTTAGAGCTTTTAGTAATACAAATAGCCCACTGTGACATAGATGCCAATAGGTTCACCACTTCACCACCACTGATGTATACCATATAGCACTCATCTTTCATGAGAGTCCAATAAGTAACAAAGTTCAGCCTACAGTAACAGTCCAAGAATGTACAATGTCAGAATTCTTAACTATTCATATGTATTATATACTCACATGTAATGTAATACAAACACATTCTAAACTCATTAAGAGTGAGCTAGTTTCCATGAGTGATATATTTCAGAAAGGATTATTTATGGTATTCATATATAAAACTGATTCATTTATAAAATGTTCTAGTAGGGCAATAAATTGATGCTGATAAATTCAATCATACCCTGATTTTACCATATTCCTCTTCTAGTATGAGAATAACTACAGTATACTGAATCTGAGTCATAATCCAGTCAGCCTGGCCTTAAGACTTCATATATAAGCCATACAAAAGTATTTGTTTTGTTTTGTTTTGTTTTTTCTGAGACATGTAATTCAGGCTGGCCTCAAACTCACAGCAAGCATATATAATACCACACTCAGTAAAAGTATGTATTAAGAGTAGAAATATACACTTCTGCCAATGATAACAATTCTGAAACAGGGCCTGAACAATAATCTTTTCATAAGCCAACCCATTCTCCACTTTTTCCAAATGAAGTTAGATATTTAGACCATCTCCATTTAATAAAACATCTGTCTTTTCCCCATCATTTATGTAAATAAACACTGGGAGCCTGCCACTTTATCACTTAAGGAAGTATCTCCCAACCTTTTTTATATCTCTGATTTTCCATACCAAAATTATACCCAAATAAAGATGTAGAATGTGCTTCTAAACAATAACTAGTAAGATGTCTTATTGATACATTATACAGAAAGAAGTAATCTCTGGATTCCGCTAAAAACAAAAATGACTATACCATAAAAAGATCACATGTATTGGGCTGGGGATTTAGCTCAGTGGCATAAGTGCTTGCCTGGCAAGCGCTAGGTCGTGAGTTCAATTCCCAGTACAAAAAAAAAAAAATCACATGCATCACTTAAAATGCGCACAATTAAATTGTTTTTGGACAATTAAAACTGTTATGTTTAAAAGATTGCTTTCATTCTAGCAAAACTTGAATTTGATATAGTTTTTACAGGCATATATTAAAACCTAAACCTCTTTAAAAGTTTTCATTAGCGCTGGGGATTTAACTCAGCAGCATAAGCACCTGCCTGGCAAGCACGAGGTCATGAGTTCCATCCCCATTACAAAAAAAAAAAGGTTTTCATTAGGCACAATTCATGATTGTGGTTTTAATATAAAGAATAAACTCAGATTAAGGAAAAATTAGTATGAGACTAGAAAAGTCTCTTAAGATACCATTTTAGGGGCCAGCTTAGCGGCACAAGCACCTGCATGGCAATCGCGAGGTTGAGAGTTCAATCCCCAATGCTAACAACAAAAAAAAAAGATACCATTTTACTCTTAATGGAGCTTCTTATACCAGGCCTGTTTTTGTTTAAACGTCTGATTGAAGGGCACCTGAAATCTGTTTCTTTATACTTACAGCCAGTTTATTTAGTAATAAACTAACGTGTATATCCTCCACCAAACTACTCAAATATTCAAGCAACTACCTCTAGAATAGCACCAGTCCCTTATCTATCCTTAATCACCCAGAATCCACAGATAAGAACTATTTTCTTTAAACTATTTAGCACAAGCCAGGTGTGGTGGCACACACCTGTAATTCCAGCACTCCAAGAGAGGTTGAGATATGAGAATTTACAAATTCAAGCCCAGCCTGGGTCACAAAGAGAGACTATGTCAAAAAATAAACAAGTGCAAAGGATGTAGCTCAGTGCTAACAGCACTTACTTCCTAGCCTGAGTGAGGCTCTGAGTTCAATCCCTACCCTAGCAGTACCAAACAAATACATTAAAAAATATGTAATACAAATAACTGCAGTATGCCAGGAAAACAAACTTTAGCTACAAACAAGGAAGTAAAATAGTATGACAGGCACGCATGTTATTAAAAAGTGATATAATGAAGTATTTTGACCACCTAGCCAAGTAATTCTTTAAAATATATTCTATCACTTTAAATAATCAGGTACTACTACATTGAGGACCTGTGACAGCTAAACATATATACCAATTTTATAAAGGATTAAGGGTGAAGAAAAAAATAGTTAAACATTGCAATTTTATAAGTATGAATGTTACTCAAGCCAAACCGTTCCTGAACATCTGGATATTAAATCTCAGTTTCTTTAACTTTGTATTTCTTTGGTTAACCTACCACTATGACAAAATACATTCTGGTACCCAGGGTGATAAATCAGTAGTTTATACATTATAAGTTTACCATTCAATTATCATTATTAAAAAAAAAAAAAAAAAACCAAACACCCAGTACAGATTACTAAATGGATGATGGTTAACTACTCAGGCCCACAACATTCATAAACTTGGGTCATGCCTCATTTCATATTCTATTAAGAATTTAAACAGAATGCCAGACATCATTTATCTTAATAACTAGGGGAGACTTTTACAAACTGTTTGTGGTTACAAAGCACTTGTCTACTATTCCATTATTTTCATATTTTACCAACACAATGACAAGGATGCAGTGTTCACAAGATTATTACCAATAAGATAATATAGACTGACCAATAAAGAACAGTTATATTCACAACTAACCAAACCAATCAACAAATCCATACAAATATAGATCCAAATTTCCCAAAATGATGTTCCAAGAAACCAGAAGGTTTGCTTTATTACCTTCTTGGAAAGTCATCCCAAAGTACATTAGCATCTTAAAAACTGAAGAACAGAGTCATCCATAAATATTGCTAACACGACACTGCTTCAATTTATTGAACTCTTTTTATTAAGTGCATATACCAGTATCACACAAGGAATATTCCAAGCAACACTACTGTCATTTATCACCAAGGCAGCCTAACTCCACATTTGACTTCTTATCTGAGGATGCTGCCCAGCAGTGTATATAAAGCTTCCTTCCCTAAACAGGATTTCATAGCTGTCACCTGTAATCCCAGCACTGGAGATGCTGAGGAAGTAGGATGGTGAGTTTGAAGCCAGCCAATGACAAACAATCTGTTTATAACTCATGAATGTTAAAAACAGAATCAAACCAGGTTCAAGTAATACAGGCCTATAATGCACACACTCTGAAGGATAAGGCAGGAGGATCACAAATTCAACCCAACCTGGGCAACTAAATAAGATCCTGTCTTAAAATTTTAAAAAATAAACAAATACAATAGGCTGTGAGTACAACCATACAAAGACCCTGGGCTCAATCCTCAGTACTCAAGGTGAGGATAGGATCAGCATACAACTCCCCTAGCCAAATCAGAAATTCTGAGCATCAAAATGACTAACAGCCAGGCATGGGAGTGTACTCCTATAATCCTGGTACTCATATGACTGAGGTGACAGGATTCAAAGTTTAAGCTCATCCCAGGCAAAAATAAATAAAATGCTAAAATATATTACTATGCAAGGATAAACGTGATAAAAATGTAACCTACATTATTCTTTTACATCTTTTTACTTAAAAAAAAGTTGTTAGCAATTTTTCTTCTTTACCAAGAGGTGAACTAAAGGCTAGCTTCAGACTGGCATCCACAAACTCTTCAAATAACACTCTTTGTGCTCTAAAAAAGGACATAATGAAGCACTGTATTGTTTTTTAGATGGCTTTTTTAAATAATAGCAATACCTTGCTGAGACACAGGATATTAGTTCAAACTAACAACTTACAGAGAGTAATAATCATCATGGGTCAAATATTTAGAATTTACATTTTTATGCCCACTAATATTTCAATATCAACTCAATTTTTTTGTTTCTAACCAATGGTCCAACTGACTGGGTATGAAACAAGAAATGCAACTAAAAGCTAACAAAATACATGACAAAACAATTTTAAAAAATCTTCATGGCAAGTAAGTCTCAGCTGAATTCACGACCCCCCCACTATGAATTATACAACCACTATTTAAATACTCCCAATGCTTTTTTTTTCTTTTTGTTTAAGGGTTGGGGAATCAAACCCAAGGCTTTGTGCATGCAAGGAAGTAACTGTATCACTGCATCCAGCAGTCTCCAATGCTCATCTGATATATCTTCAAATTTCATACACTGACATCTTATTTTAAGGAAAAGAAAACTAAATTACTTCATTTTGCTTTTTATTTTTTAAATAACAGAAATCCATTACTACAGAAACACTATGGAATACTTTCTCTAGCCCAATTCACCAAGCTAGAGAAATTGTCAAGTGCTGAGCTCCAATAATCTTCCTAACTCCATCAAAATGTTTTTTTAAAAAACGTTTTTAAAAGACTGCCAAGCAGGGTGCAGTGATGCATGCCTGTGATCCCAGCACTGGACAGCTGAGGCAGAGCGATCACAAAAATTGTGCACGAAGTCAGAGCAATTTAAAAGTGAGACCAAAGGGCCAGGGACATAGCTCAGAGGCAGAGCAGCTGCCTGACCAGCACAAGGTCCTGAGTGTGATTGCCAGTACCAAACAAAATAATAATAAAGTGAGACCCAGTCTCAAAATATTGAGTTTAAAAGGAGCCAGGGATATGGTTCAATGCAAAATCTCTAAGTTCAATCCCCAGTATGATTCCCTCAAAATGCCTAATGTTTTAAAATCAAAACTTTAAAAATTTTAGATAAAAACATAAAAACTGGACATAGTAGTACATGCCTATAATCCCACCACTCTGGGAGGTTAAACTAGGAGGGTCACAAATTCAAGCCCAGCCTGGGCAACTTATCAAGAATCTGTCTCAAAAGAAAAATTTAAAAACATAATTGTTATGGCGCTGTCTAGTAGAACTTTATGCAGCAAAAAAAAAAAAATGTTCTGTATCTGCCATGCCCAATAAGATACCCAATGCCCACGTATGACCAACCAATATAGCATTACACTGAGCATCAGAAATACAGCTAACTGTAACTGTGCAACTAAACTAAGTATAACGGAAAAACTGGCTCTAAAATTTTAGTTTTAAGCCAGGAACAGCAGCACATTTCTGTGTGATCCCAGCACGCAGAGGGATAGCCACAAGTTTGAGGCCAGCCTGAGCTATATGGTTAGTTCAAGGAAGCCTGAATTAGACTAAATAAATACATTTTAAATTTTAAATGCAGTAAAATTTAAATCACATATGGTTAGTAGCTCTGTTTGAAACAGCCTAGGTATGTGTGATCTTACTCTGCTTCCAGACAAAATCATTTAATCAGATTCAGTCTCCTGACAAAAAATATACAAAACAATGGCTTTCAAATAGCACTTTAAACAGAACAAGACAATGACTCCTGAGAATCTCTGTCCCAGCTTACTAACTCATGACAGTTTCAGGACAAAGAGCTGGGAAAGGGAACCAAGACAAAGCCTGGGAGTCTCCTGGAGTAGAAAAGACAGAGTTAAGAATCCAGGCCACTACACTTCCCAGGACATGGTACCAGAGATTGAGAGACATACAGTGAAAAGAGATCAAGGTCCTCCCGTCAAAGTCTTCAGCTGATTTTGAGGAAACTACCCAGAACCTGAAGAAAGGAGCAGAAAGAACAAACCCTGTAACTCACAGAGGAGCAGAAAAATTCCTGTTCCCATCATCCAGAGTAAGCAACTTTGTAATTCACAAAGCAACAAATCAAAGGTTCTTACCTCAGCGGTATAGAAAAATTTCCCCATAGACTTAAAAGGCTGCTTTAGTTCCAACTAACAAGTTTAAAAAGAAGTCTCAAAAGGATCAGTCTCCAAAAGTACTCTAATCTCACTCCCCCTCAAGAGTCCAAGAGTATTTATAATACTGGAATATATTAATGGTGTAAAATTTTACAAGTAAAATATCTGGCATTCAATCAAAATTAACCAAGCAGGAAAAGAAGCAGGAAACAGCTGGCACGTTGGTACACACGTGGATCCCGGCACATGGAAAAAATGCTAAGGCAGATCAGCCTGAGTTTGAAGGCAGGCTGGACTACATATTGAGTTTGAGGTCACCCCGTACTACATGACAGTCTCAAAAATAAGTAAATAAGTAAATAGGCAAGAAATAACCAATGATAAGCAGAAAAAACAATCAAAAGCAAACCCCAAAATAACAAAGATGATAGAATTAGTGGACAAGAACATTAACAATAAGTTTTTTTAACTGTACTATTCCATATGTTCAAAAATGTTTTACACAACTAATAAAAGTATCAAAACATAAGGCAAAAACAGACAAAACCCCAGAAACTCACAAACCCATACTTAAAGATTTTATTAACACTCTCAGTAACTGATAAAACTAAGAGAAAACAAGTAAAGATATAGAGGATCTGAACAACTAATAACCAACTTGTTTTAACTGACTAAAACCCCTGTGAACAACTATTGCCCAATACAACAATCTTGATTTTTATCCAGGTAACAAGGCTTTGCAAAGTAATTCAGGTTCCCAAAATTAGAGTTCCATGGTTCTAAACAGTATCCAAAGCAAAAAGTCTTTGTAAATCCTCCATTTCTCAGGATTACAAACCCACAGAGTTACAGGGACAAGCAGGTATAAGAAAGAAAAGTGCCAAAAGCTGGGGGTGAAAACACAGGTAAATTCTAGAGGACATACCTCTATACATTAAAGAGAAAAAAATTCTTTCAACTCTAACCAATGATGCCATAGGAGAGAATGTGGACTTACTTTTGCAAGACCTGAAAAATTTCTAGAAGACACCTAAAATCTGAAATTTTATGTGAACTCTAGATAGGGGGTGTTGCTGTGTACTTCAGGATGGCCTCAAACTCCCTGCAATCCTCCCAAGTGCTAGAATTACAACTGTGTGCTACCATGCCCAGCTGAACTCTAGATTTTAAAATGTTGACCATCAATTCAGTAATCTTTAACTAGCATCAAGGATATAGCTCAGCAGCACAGCACCTGCCTGGCTAGCACGAGGTCCTGTGTTGGATTCCTGGTACCAAAAAATTAATCTTTAATAAGCTTAAAAAAAAAAAAAACAGATTCACAACCCAGTATGTGAGTTTTGTGCGATTTTATTTAAGAGACAAGGTCATGCTGTGTTGCCTGGCTAGCCCTAAACTCTTAGGTTCTAGTGATCCTTTTGCCTCAGCCTCCCAAGTAATTAAGACTAAAGGCACACACTTCAGAGCACCTGGACCAAATTTCTATGCTAATTCAACAACTTCATCTTACCCAAAGGAGAAAAAAAGTAACGTGTCCAAGTCACCAAAACAGATAATCTCATCTGGCCATATTTAAAACACCATGGAAGTAAAAACAAAAATTCACACCTCTAGAGAAAACAAATCAGGTTGCTGGCAAAACAGGGAACGTAGTGGTATTTATCTTCTCAGAAACACATAAAAACTGTCTTCCAACAGCTGAAGGGCAAATTTTATCGCATACTTTGAGAATTTTTCCCAAAGAACTTTCTCCATGAAAAATAGTCCAAACCAGGCTGGTAGCGCACACCTATAATCCTAGAAATCTAGGAGACTGAAGCAGAAGAACCAAAATTCAAAGTCAGCCTGGGTACTTTAGAACACAGCAAGACACTCTCTCAAAATAAATTTTGAAAAGACTAGGGATATAACATAACTTCATTCAACACTATCCTATCTTTCTACCCTTCCTTCAGAAGCCCCAGTTCATCAACTCTGATTTGTATCTTATGTGCAATCTCTCTCAAGCACCTGACCTCTTGTCTCTCAAGCTTCAATAACATACTGCTAAAAATCTCTCAAAGAATGTTAAAGAGATAGAACCTCATTATAAGGCACAAGCTGGCTCCAAACTCCTGGATTAAAAGATTCTTTTGCTTCATGTTCTACCTCCAGAATCGGTAGGATTAGACACACACCACCACCACACCAGGGACTCTGGAGAGTATTTTAATTGGCTGTCCTTCAATATTTTAATGTACTAATAAACCACTAGTGGCACATGCATGACTGTCCCATCAGGCAGCTTGAACAGTTATTCAACACCACACAATGGAATTCAAGTAAGAGCTGCCCAGCACTAAGACATGAATGAAAGGTCCCATCAAGAATATACCGGGCCAAGGTATATAGCTCATGGCATAGCACCTGCTTGGAAAGCACAAGGTCCTGAGTTAAGAGTACCATACCAAAAAAAAAAAAAAAAAAGGTAAAAGACAAAAAAAGAACATGTGAAACCCACTTAACCTACCCTTTTCAAGTCAACCCAAAACAGGTGTCCTCCACTTCATTTTTTGCTATAATCTGAGTCACCTTTTCACTCTTTCAATTTTTCCATACATATGTAGTAAACTGCCAGGTTTTATCAGTTTTTCAACACAATTCAGTATTTTTATCAAGTATATGCTATGTGAAAGTACTGTGCTAGGTACATTTATAAATTTGAGTAGGAAATATTTAATCTACTAGAAGGGAGGTAAGCCCAACCATAACAAACTGTGACACAGCATACTAACACACTATGATAACCACATAGATTAGTGGTGGCACATGTGCTGCAGCAGGCTGTCTCACTGAAAGCTCTAAAAAGTTCAGCATCACTGATATAGATGAACTGTCCTTTCCCATTATCTTAAATTGTTCTCTTTCCTTCCACTTTTACTATTCTTTTCAGGTCCCTAATGTACATGCATCTGTTATCCTTTCCTAAGTGGGTTTCTCCGTACTCCAAACCATATTCGACTGCCAGATTCATCTTTTCTAAAATAAAATTTTACTAGTATCATTCTCCTTAGTCTCTCAAAAACTCTAATACATTGATTTATATATCTGATTCCCCGTCTAGATGGTTGAAATTTACATTACAAGCCCCTAACCACAGAGATTCCAATTCAATCAGTCTGACAAGATTACTGAGAATGTGAATTTTAATGTACTACTAAGTGATGTAAATTAAGGTGACCTACAACGCATACTTCTTTAAAAAAAAAAAAAGCCTACAAGGAAAATGCCAAATTTCTTAGGCATCAAGGCTTCCCACAAAAAAGGCCCCTAAGTAACTACTACAGGATGAGGGATGGGGACTGTCTGACAAGGAGTATTCATTCCAGATCAACTCTTATTTTCTGGCCCCCAAAAAAGCCAACTAAATCAGGTATGAATCAGGTATGGTGGTACATGCCTGTAATCCCAGCATTTGGAAGGCTAAGGCAGGAGGATGATAAGTTCCAGACCAGCGGAGGCTATCTAGTGGGACCCAATCTAAAAACAAAACAACAACAAAAAAACACTCAACCCTAAGAAGCCAACTATTCTCCTCCCTTAAAAGCTTTCTAAAAATATCCACTATCTGCCTTATTTTTCTTGGCCCAAGCCCTGTAATAGGGGAGGAAAGGGAAAATATGGCCCAGCATTCAAGAGGCTGAGGCAGGAGGATAAATTCCAGGCAAGCACAGGTTACACAGTCAACTTAAGGTCAACCTGGATACACAGCAAGATTCTGTCTCAGAAAAGAAAAAAGAAAAGGATCAGAGAGAATGGAAAAAGTGGAGCCCATGTACACTATTGGGGAGATTATAAAATGATACAACTACCATGGAAAAATATGTATTAAGGATCCTTCCAAGTGTTAAAAATAGCTCCCAAAAGATCCACTTCTGGGTATACAGTAATAATGTTACCCATAACAAATACATTCCAAGATCCTCATCCAGATACCTGAAAACACAGTGTATCAAACCCCTTGTTTTTTCCTACAGACACTTGATGACTAAATTTATAAACACAGTAAGAGATAAACAAAGAACCAATAAAATAGGACAATTGTAACAATATACTGTTATACAAGTTATGTGAATGAGTAACTTTGTTGTAGAGAGGCACACATTTTTGTGATGGGTTTAATCCTCATGGCAAAAATAAAAATTAAAAGTTAAAAAAAATACGGCAGGCTGGGGATTTAGCTCAGCAGCATAAATACCTGCCTTGCAAGCGCACAGTCGTGAGTTTGATCCCCAGTACCAATTTAAAAAAAAAAAAAAAAAAAAAAAACTATGGTATACAATCTTGTTTCCTTATTAATAACTGTCCTTTTTCACTTAAAGAAAGTACTTACCTTTAGAGTTTGGAATATTTCAACTGTATTAATCTTCCTATATTTTGAGTACTATTAAACAACAGTCACCCAAATAAGAATACGGTGATAGCAAGTATCTTGGACAGTGGATGTGATAACAAAGAAGGCTACTTATAGTGGGTAGTACATACAGGGTAGACACACTGGACAAAAAGGACAATTCACACCTGGCATGGGAAGAGTGAGCCAGCACAAAGATTTTATCACAGTACTTAGAATGATGCAGAATTTTCCATATGACAGTTCCAGAGATTAGTTGATCACACATAACTGAAATTGTGAAACGCAAAACTGCAGATAAAAGGAAACTACTGTATATACAAAAACTGAAAGCAAGCTCTCAGAGAGTTGGTCACCCATGGTCACAGCACTGTTCAAAATAGTCAAGAGGTTGAAATAATTCAAATACCCATCAATGAACCAAAGCATAAATAAAATGTGGTATATCTAACAGAAGGAAATCACATACTATGATATAAATTTAACTGAGAACATTATGCTAAGTGAAATAAGTCAGTCACAAAAAAAATTTGTAATAGTATAACAGTCAAATTTATAGAAGCAAGAAAGGTGAGTCCAAAGGCTGGACACACAGGAAAATGGAGTTGTTGATAATAGGTATGAAGTTTCTTATCTGCAAAATGAAAACATTGTGATCTGCAATAATATGAATACATAGTTAACATACTGAACTGTACACTTGAAAATTAAGATGGTAAATTCTGTGCTACATGCATATCACAAAAGTTTCAATAATAGTAGCATTGACAGAATATTAACATTTATGTGTCAAATAAATTTAACAACAAATAAGCTTAATGATAAAATAAATGTGCAATTATTCAAATAGTCTTTAGTTTCTATCTAGAAATGCAAGCCTGGTGTAATGCTCACCTGTAATTCCAGGTACCTCGAGGCTGAGAAAAGAGGAACACAAGCTTCAGATAAGCCTGGGAAACTCAGCAAAACCCTAACTCAAAATTTTTAAAAAGCCAGCCATGGTGCACCATGTCTCTTTAATTCTAGTGCTTTAGGAAAGGCAGGAGGATCACAAATTCAAATTCAAACTGGACAAACTACCAATTTAGCAAGACTCTATGTCCAAATAAAAATGTAGCTGAGTCCAAAAGCCCTAGGTTCAATCCTTATTATCACCAAATAAATAGGTAAAACCAAATTAAAAGCAAAAAAAGAAATACATTCTAAGCCACTCAAAGATACATATTCAAATTATATATTTGAAGACTTGTGCTATTTTCAGACATTTTTGCCATTTATAAATTACTGCCTGCTCAGACACAAAGCAAAATTATTTCTGCCAAAAAAGAATCAGAATTGCAGAACAAAAAGACCCTTGTGGGCCAGGTGTGATGTGACACACCTATAATCCCAGTAAGCAGGAGACCCAGTATAGGCTACATGGGAGTTTACGGCCAGACTGAACTACAAAACAAGACCCTGTCTCAAACAAAAAGAAAGGTTGGGGGGCTCCTTTCGTGGTTCTTCTACTAATTCCAATGTGGGTCTACAGCTATTTTTATAAACAGTGGCAACATGAAAAAACTACACAGAACTGAATCTAATTTTAAAGGATACTCTTCACTTTTAGTGCATGTTCGTACTGCTTTGATACTGAAAAGTTCTCTTTTCAGAGGTACATATACCCATTTATTCAACAAACACTTGCTGAGCTGGACACAGTCCCCATAGGGTACTGTATAAAGCTTAACAAACCAAGCAAGGCTCCCACCCTCAGGGAACCACTTACCTTTCAGTGAAATTAAAAGTAGCAGTAAAGAAGGGACCAAAAAAAAAAAAAAAAAAGGGCATGGTGGCCCATGTCTGCAATATCACACTTGGGAGGCTGAGGCAGGAGGATCACCATAAATTCCAGGCCAGCCTGAGCTACAAAGTGAGTTCAAGGCCAGCCTAGAAGACCTAGTGAGCTCTATTTCCAAAAAAAAAAAGAATAAAAGGAAAACATGGAAACAAAGCTTTTGTAAACAAATGGGGGGGGTGTCCTGTCTGAAGGGAGAGGAGGGAAATGGGGAAAAAGAGATATATCGTTTACAGATATAAATGCCCTATGACGAATGTTATTGTGTGTATCTAAAAAGTGCCAATAGGCCATGTTGGAACTTAGGGCGCCGAGCCAACCAGTAAGCAGCCAGCCACCCTGGGAAATGACTGTGGTCTGGGGAGCCTCGGCTACCCCAGGGCGGGGAAACAAGAAGCCAGAGCGTTTCCTGAGATCCACGCCATGCTGGAACTTAGGGCGCTGAGCCAACCAGTAAGCAGTCTTCCGCCCTGGTGACTGTGGTCTGGCAAGCCTCGGCCACCCCAGGGCGGAGAAACAAGAAGCCAGAGCGTTCCCTGAGATCCGTGCCATGCTGGAACTTAGGGCGCCGAGCCAACCAGTAAGCAGCCAGCC
>PVJX010006180.1:0-79573 GCA_004027295.1 Dolichotis patagonum
CTAAGTGCCCATCAACTGAGGAATGGATAAAAAAGTTGTGGCATTTTTATACAATGGAGTACTACTCAGCTATAAAGAATGATCATATCGAGATATTTATAAATAAATGGACATGACTTGAGACCATTCTCTTAAGTGAAATAAACCAAACTCACAAGGGTAAATACCATATAGTCTCCCTAATATGAGATTTGATAAGCGTATATAAGACTTTATGGTAAGCATGAGTCCCCATCTCACAGCTTCGAAGTCTTTCAAAGTTTTCAATCATCAGTTGGAATGGTTTTATCCTGTTTTGTTTGACTATATCATACTTGATGATATGAATAGCAGTTTTGAAGAAAACAAAACATTATGAAAGCTATTGCTGATTTAATATCATCCTTCTTAGAAGTCTTACCATGCTTTTTTTGTTCTACTACCATTGGTTCTATCACATTGTGTCTTATTGGAATTTGAATATGTGTGATAGCTCAAACAAATTTTTTTTTATCAAAAACGAGATATTATAGTACCCACTGAACATTTTCTGTTATTCGGTTCAGAAAGCCCTGTAATTCTTTCACTCTATGCATGGCTTTATACTATTGTGTTATGTTTGATATTACTGTATTTGAAACTATGCTCAACTATAGCAGAGCAAGAGATATGTTGTTAGCTACTGTTGATGTCCAGTTGACTTAATGTAAAGTACTGTGTTGCCTATGTTGTCCTGTTCTGATCTGCTCTGTACTGTCCCCTTTTGTTTTATTCTCTTTCAAATTAAAAATAAAATAAAATAAAATAATAAAAAATTAAAAACTACAAAAAATTGGAATAGATGGTCTTTATCTTAATATGATCAAACCTATGTATGAAAAATCAACAGCCACTGTCATATTAAATGGACAAAAACTGAAAGCTTTCACTCTAAAATCAGACACAAGATAAGTATGTCCACTGTATTCAACATAATCCTGGAAACTTTAGCCAGAGCAATTAGACAAAAGAAACAATAAAAGAAATAAAGATAGGAATGGAAGATGTTAGGCTATCATTATTTTCAAGTGACATGATACACTACATAAAAGACCCCAAAAATACTGCTAAAAACTGGTAGATTTAATAACCAAATTCAGTAGTGTAGCTGGATACAAAGTCAACACTTAAAACTCAATAGTCTTCCTGTACACAAATAA
Source organism: Dolichotis patagonum (assembly GCA_004027295.1). Lineage (NCBI taxonomy): Eukaryota > Metazoa > Chordata > Mammalia > Rodentia > Caviidae > Dolichotis > Dolichotis patagonum. The sequence goes on from PVJX010006180.1 coordinate 1,179, forward strand.
CAAACTCACTCAGAAAAAATCAGGGAAAAAACAACTTTCACAATATCACCCAAAAAATGAAATACCTAGGAATAAATTTAATGAAGGATATAAAAGACCTCTACATTGAAAACTAAAGTACTGTAATAAAAGAGATTAAAGAAGATATTAGAAAATGGAGAGATATCCCGTGCTCTTGTGTAGGAATAACCAATATAGTGAAAATGGCCATACCTCCAAAACTGTTATACAGATTCAAGGTAATTCCAATCAAAATTCCAAAAACTTCTTTCACAAAATTAGAGAAAACAATCCTGTCTTCATTACTTTTCTCTCATTACTGAGACACAATACTCAACACTCAAAATGAAGGAAAGAAAGTTTTATTTAGCTCACTGTTTGTGGAGGTTTCAGTTACCAAACTCTTCCCATAAGCCATTCCCAAAGGTTCTTGACCACATGGTCAGATTTGCTCACAACAATGACCCCACTCCTGTGGTACCAGATTCTGTGTTGGTTACTTTTCTCTCATTGCTAGGACAAAATACCCAACACCCAAAATGAAAGCAGGGAAAATTCATTTAGCTCATTGTCTGTGGGGGTTTCAGTCCATAATCAGCTGACTTCAAGGCAGGGTGGGATGGCACAGGAGCAACACTTCAAGGCAGCAGCCAGCAAAAGCAGTCAGAGCAAAAGCGGAAAGAGCAAGTCTCTTTTCCTCCTTTATATTGTGAACAGGCCATTCCACACTCCAGGGCCAGTGTAGCACTCACGAACTCTCCTTGCCCTCCTCTTACACAGGATGAGGATATTTATAAAGCCAAGGATCCTGGCTCCCTGCTGAGTCTCTCAGTTAATCTTATAAACTTCTCAAGTTGACACAATGTATCAACCATAACAATCCACCCCTTGTCAATTTGGCAACCAGACACATTTCTTTAAAACAGGTCTCTAGATAAAAAGGCATGTTTATTCTTATCATTTTACAACTTGAACATTATAACACAGCTTAACAACCTTTAAGAACCAACATTAAATCAATATTATATTACATTAGAAACATAACATTTGTCCTTGGACCCCCAAAGTCTCATGCACATTCTTTTATGCAAAAGCCAGATGCAAGTGTTGCCAATGTCCTAACGGTTTCAGCATTACCAAAAAGTTTAATTCCCCAGTCTCCTCTGAGATGTAAGGCAAAGCTTAGCTGCAAGCCTCTGTGCAAAGGAAAACAAAGTTAAACACTTCCAACATACAATGGCACAAGATAAACATTCCCATTCCAAAAGGTACAAATGGGGATACAAAGGATTGGAACCAAAACCAGTCCAAAATCCAGCAGAGAAAATGTTAAATCCTATAGTTGCACATCCAGCATCTGAAGCAATCTGTGACAAATTGTGAGCTCTAAAGGGCTTTAACCTCAGAACTCATGCATTCTGCATGTGCCTAAAACCAGCACTATGTGGATGCTGCCAAGGTCCACTGCCAGCTGGAGCAGTAGCCAGGCCTTCCTCTCTCTTGGCTGTAGGGATTGAGTGCTTGGATCACTGATCACTCTGAACCTGATTATGAGGAACAGATTGTCTGTGTCACCTCCATTTTGAAACCTGGTACAGCCAGTCCCCTCTTGGAACCTCATGTGGCCTCCACTGCCACATGATCATGAGAGGAAACAAGGGTGACTGCGGTGTGCTGTGTTGCTGAGCCATAATGCTGTAAGGCTGAGTTATTAAATGTACTTTTGACTTAAGATATTTTCGATTCATGATGAATTTATGTGGATGTAACTGCTTCATAAGTCAATAAACAACAGCAAAAATGAAAAGATAAGTGGAAATAGTAAAGGATCTACTTCAAACTCTTAAAGTTGTAATTTAGGAATTACATACTTATCTTGTTGTGTATTCTAGTATCATACATTAATTAAGGAGCATGGCTTTTCTTTCCCACACATATTTCACCAAAAATAAAAATCACTCTTCTTTGGCACCACTATAGCCACCTGTGGAATTATGACAAACACTTTCACAGGAAAGCAACTTTAGCTCTCAGTTGTTCAAAATGCAGTATATTTGCTGCAGGACAGCATGCATATAGAGCAAAGACACAAATCATTCATATTTAACTTACTGACTTCGTACAAACTAAGCATCCAGCATGACTCTCACACCTATTAGAAGACCAGCACCCCAAAGGCTCCCTTCTTTCCCACTGCTGGACAAAAACCAACATCCTGAATTCTATCACAATTGTAACTTTTTTTTGAAAGTTACATAAGGACTTTTTGTGTCTATAGACTTGTGGTCAATGTTATGCTCATGCGAGCTGTCCATACCACCTCTATTGTGGCTTTAGTTCAAGGAACAGAGCACTGTTTAAATGTGTGTGTGTGTGTGTGTGTGTGTGGTGCAATTACTAATTATTCGTCCAAGTCATGGGTACTTATTTGCATAATATTTAGCACTTGTTTATTTGTTTTTGTGGCACTGGCATAGGTCAGACAAGTGCTCTTCCTCTGGGACACACCCCGCCCCAGTCGTCAGCAGTTACTACACTAGATTTCTTTAATTCGTCTCATAAGTTTATATGAGAGCTCCACCACATACAACCCCCTTACTGATTGACTTTGTCAAATAATCGCTAAAAATCAGTAAAAGCCTCGTTTAAATAAAATTAAATATGTAACACTGCAAGGTCTTACACTCGGGAATAATCACTAGCTTGATGTTAAACTTCTTTGTTTCTCTCTCTTTTCTTAACTGATTCTATCAAAGATCCTCTATGACCATTAAAACAACTATTAACAGAGGGATTGTGTCTTCCCAACATGATATACAATTGTTTCCTATAATTTGAAAAACTTACTGGACCTTGAACATAAGGCATTTTTTCTAATGGAACAATTTTAGAGAAAAATACTTCGTTTATATTCAGACAAAAATTGGGCTTCATATTAACCACTTACACTTGTGTCCCACTTAGTATCTTATTGAATTTGTAATCAGCTAACTTGCTCAGATGTTTTGCATAAAATTCCCTATGAAACTATCCTCTTAGTGCATTTCTATTTATTCTTATACATTTTAACCTAAATATAAATTTTCCCATTAAGATCATCATATGCCTTCATGTATCTAATGCTTAGGATTTTACAAAGTACTTTCAAATAGAGTAGCACCTCAGTTCACAAATGTCTTTCCATGATGCTGGTCACAAACCAAACTGGATGAGAACCAAATCAAATTGCCCCATAAGGTTAACATTAAACCTAACCACTGAATTTTATTTAGTTCTCATTCAATCTGGTTTGTGCCCAGAATCATGAGAAGAATTAAGTTCATGAACTGAGGTACCACTATACATCATCACAATGATGCCAAGCAGTAACCCAGGGAATAAATTGTTACACCTTCTACACATGAGCATAATCATCAATGATAGATTTCAACTATTCTAAAGGGATAGTGGTAATATTTTATAAAGGACTCCATCTTTGTCTTCGACTGCTGTAGCAGACTACTTCAGATTGGTTAATTTATAAGAAAAAGAGGTTGAGGCTAATGAAGCAACAAATAAGATCAGCAGATCTCGAGGCCAAGAAGTCCAAGCTCAGGCAGTTACATCTAAAGAGGCCCTAGTGCTGCTTTCATTCATGGTGTAAACCTGAAGGGCCCTTGTGGAGAAGCTACAGGAACACAATGAAACCAAACAAGCCTTCAAACAATCCACCATTGCAGTAGCTAATCTAGTCTAGCCAAGCCAAGGAGAATTCACCTGAGACAAACATGGAGCCATTCATGAGGGCTACAGTAATGCCATGTCCAAACATGCCCCACCAAGACTCAAAAACCCAGCACTGTCACCCTGGGAACCAAGCCTGAGTTCTCATGGGGACAATCACATTCACACTATAACAGTCTCACATAAATGAAAAAGAACAGTTCACAAAACCAGAAACAGTCATTATATTTCAATATTGTCATACAAAACACAAAAGTAAGCAAGCACATGGCAGATACCACTTTCATAAATTAAAAGAAATTGAAATCATAATGAATACCATTTTAGTCCTACTAAATGAACCAGAGTGATACAGAACCCAACAATGATATACATTTCAGTGGAACTATTAAGTCATTATTATTTGTCAGTGACACTATAAATCAGCATAAATCTTCTGGAAAAGTAACCAAACAATGTATTTTAAATAAAACATAAGCTATACCCTTTGATAAAATACTCCCATTCTAAAACTTATTCTGGTAAGAGTAATTTAAAGAAAGGACGGAAATAATTTTCAGGAAGATATGCACTGGATCATTATTTATAATAAGAAAAGGAAACAATATACCTTTGTTTAAAATTTTAAAAATGAAATAGTTTTGTTCAAATTGCTATGTTATCCAATTTCTCTCCCTGCCAATACACACTGCACCTTGCAAATATGGGAGAAAATGTCCCTTTCTCCATCCCTATTATGTCTTGTTTAATATTCCTAGGGTTGCATTTCGTCTGAACTTTCTCATCTAGTCATTCAGTTAAGTTCACATTTGCCCAAGAACGTGCAGCCTACAGCCTGCGGGAATGGCTCTTGGAGAAATCACAGGATTTCTGGACTCCCAAACAAAATGGGAACCAAGATCCGCAGGAGGGAGAAGCTGTGGCTGTCAAAGTACCGACAATGAGCTGTGCAATGAAAATACATTTGTGTGAATTTCTAGATAACCTAAGAAACTGCATATCCAACACCACCACCTCTCTCACTGTTTGGAGGCAGACACAGTGATGGCATCCCCAGGAGGTGTCTAGAGTATCAAATAAAGGGAGGCTCCCACAGTGCCTTGCTGATGCAGGAGGGAGGCTTCCACTTAGGCTACTAACACACACAAGATCCAAGCCATGGCCTAGATACTTAAACATCACAGAGCTTTTAACATAAAATTTGAATTTTGTTTTAGAAGAAAATGTATTTCTTTGGCCCACATGTTGGCTAAAATGTGCAGGAAATGCCTGGAGGCCTTCACTTCCCCTCACCAGGCACAAGAGAAGCATTTCAAACCACTGAGGCATTGTGCTCAATGTCAATGTTTGCCTTCCCAAATTCACACATTTCTAGTCACTTCATGACATATTTATTGGCCTTGACGGCCAAGGAATAGCACAGGAAACTTCAGCCTCATGCTCATCAGACAAGCGTGCAGACAGACCAGCCTGGGTTTCAGCCTTGTTGAGCGCTCTATGGAGGCAAAAGACCCTCCTGCCTTTAACCACCCTCGCATCTGATTCTCTGTAAAATTGGTACCAGTGAGTCCAGGGCAGTTAAATATATGACTAGAGTAATTAAACAAACTACAGAAGAATACTATTTGGCCTGCAAACAATTCTACAATGGTTCCAGAGAGTTGAGTCTTGAGAGTTGTAGTTTATTTGTAGGGTTTGAGCCGGAAATGGCTAATTATGACACCTGAACACATTTCTAGGCAATTGGGCCCTGGGGATTTGTCACCTTGTGTCTATAAGTCAGCCTTGGCTTTCCTATGGGGAGCCGCATGGCCATGGTTGGTCATCAAGCAGAGCCTTATTAGCAGTACCCGTGGAGAAAATGGTTCAGCTCGTAATGTGTATCACTAGCATTTTACCTCTGTCTTTCCCCAGGCAGAAAATTCTAAGGATACTGGCATCAAACCCTACCTAAACCTGAAAGCAGAACTAGCAAGTGATATAACAACAGGAAAAAGCTCCATTGTTCTCATTGTTCCTGGGAGAGAACATATTGTGACTTTGCTCCACCTTGTGTAAATATTCCAGTCTCAGAGTGGTGAGCTGAAGACCTCCAGGAACCTGAGTGTGTGTCAATACTGCGGGCTGCCCAGCCAGCAACTCCTCTGCATTTTGGCATCCAGCTGACCCATTTCCCAGCCTCCCTCACTGGTAGGTATGGTCAAGTGACTGAGTCCCAGCCAGTGGAATTTGAAAAGGAAGATGGCACTTGGTCTGGCCAAGGTGTTTTTAAGAAATAGCATCCCTTCTGCACATCTTTTCCCCTTCCGCTAGACATGTAGAAGATGACAGTGAACTTTGGTCACATTGACCCACTGTGCATGTTTATGCTGTCAAATAAAAGCAATTGTTTGGACAAAACTCCAGCAGACCAGACTAAAAATCAAAACGGAGTCACTCATATTAAAATTTCATAGCAGCAAGCTAAAACTAAGCTGTTTTTCTGACATTTTAGACACCAGGATTAGAGACACATGGGCCAAATATCCCACACAGACTAGTTTTAATTGGCATGATAATGTAGTGACCTCCACTTTAAACCAAATACAAAAAGGAACCAACCCAAATTAACCTGATGCTAACTAATCAATTATTTACCTATTGTTTTGTCTCCCTGTTCCTGCTATACACAGAAAATAACTTTGAAATGACCAATCCTCTTCTTTTCTGCTTCTGCTTTCTTAAAAAGAAAAACAAAACAAAAAAATAACACTTCTCCGTCTATAACACCACCCTCCTGAGCCATTGTAACAACTTATTCTATTTTATATACAACAAAGCATTATTCCATTTTAGGAATAATAAAGCCAATTAAGATCTTGAAATTGTTGTATTTTGTTCTTTTTAACAATACAGAGTAATCCACTCTGTATGAATGCAGAGAGTGAGGGACCTTTACATTTCAAACACAGGTTTTGTGATAAAAAGAAACATCAGGCCTTCACTTTACTGCAACAAATTTTTATTATCACTTTTCAAAGTGCCTTACATGGCCTATCATTCCCAAAGTGCCCCAAATCTCAGACAACAATAACAACCCAAAGAAAAAAAAAGCATTTTATTTATAGATTGGCCACTGGGTCATCTCCTTCAGACTCCTACACAAGGGCAAAAAGTCTTCTGATACGATTTCCCTAAGTATTACATCCAATTTTCCCCTGAATATCTCCTTTTAGTATCTTGACAGCTTCCTATGTGAAATTATTCTACTACCTGATTGACCTTCATGGTTTGGAATTTTCTTTTCTCCATATCAGACATTTTTCCCCCTAACTTCAACAAATAATTGCGCTGATCCTGATGAATGAAACACCTTCACAGTGAAAACCAGAAACAGGAGCATAATTTAAACTAACCTTCATAAAGCACTCTTTATGTACAATCTTTTTCCAGTACAATCTTGTTTAATCCTCTTAATAAGGATAGAAAACATGATCTTCATTTGACAAGCTCTTAGATTTCAAATAAATCATCTATAGTCACAACACAAGGAAGACAACCATGGCAAGATATGGTTCTAGTGAACCAAAATTCTGCTTCCATCACACTTTGCTAAGCTGCTAGGATTCAATTACTAGAAGAAGCACCTGGCCACTAATTCACACTTAAGTTTGTCCACAGTCGAGTGGCTTAGCTTTAGTGGCATCCACTAATAGTTCAGCTTCCTAGGCCTGAAACAATGTTGTTTCAGAAAAACTGTAATTTCCTTGAGAGTGACCCAAGGAATTTTTGTAGGTAAGAGATAAACAATAAAAGAGATTTAAGAAAATCACTTTCTCCTGGCTCAAAGTGAGCTTTTAGAATAGATCAGAAAACATTCACCCTGAAAAGTAATTATGAAATTTTGTAAATTTTCTATCAGTCTTGACTGGGTTCTTCTGTTCATGCACTGAGAGTGGAGAGTAGGAGCGTAGGTGTCTCTGCTTGTCCCTTTTCTCCTCATAGAGGAAGATGGGGTCCCCAGCCCCTGCATCACAGACCCCTCCTCTTGTAATTCTGGCTTGGCGATTTGCAGCCAGTCTGAGCCAGGGCAGGTGAAGAGATCAGGCCTTCCCGAGCTGAGGGGGAAGTGTGCACACCACCCACGCTGGCCTGGGGAGAGGGGCCAGGTCTGCGGGGGCAGAGCAGCCCTGAGCCGCAGCGTGTCTGTGCCAAGCTCATCGCCAGAGCTGGGTAATGAGGTCAATGTGAAAACAACTGGAAGGCACGTTCCCCGGGAAACACAAGCAGAGTGGAAACAGCCCGACCTTATGTTGCAGAATCCAAATCCATTGAGTCAATTGTTGGGAAACATGACATGACCTTTGAGAGGCAGCGAGCATGGCTCGGGGAGCAGGCTGCCCTGCTCTTTTCATTTCCCTGCTGCCCCTCAGGCGGCAAGCCACTGGAAATAATAGCCGGGGCTCCAAATCAGCGCTTCTTTAATGAAACACACACGTGCAGCATTGAGCTTGACACTGGGGCAGATGCGAGTGAGCGTGTGTGTGCATACAGACACACATGTGTGTACATACACTGTGCGTTCTTTACATATAAGGCCCCTTCAACTTAATGCTTCAGGGCTTATGTTAGACTGTGCATTCTTGCTTGTAGCTTGAAGCAAAATCTTTGGAATCCAGTGCCTATTTCCAAATAAAAAAACCTGTACTGATTTATTCTCAAAAGCAGCCAACATGGTTCCCTGGAGATCAACTCACAAAAGCACTTCTGACCCAGCCTGAGAAAAGCCCAAAGCATCCCATGGTTTTCTTTTGCTTTTGTCTTCCTATATTTTCTACACCTTATTAGAATCTGGATCCATAGCATCTTTTTAATGACTAGTAATGGCAAGTTAAAGGAAAGAGCATTACTCTTTCTGCAGAAAACCTATGAAATCTTGTAATTCAGGTTCAAACCTCAAGCGCGGAATGCTTGCCTTGAAGCCATAGCCAGGCTGAAAGGATCAGTAGGAAAAAGAGCTGGACAGTTTCTGATCAGAAAGCTGCTTAAATGAAGTGTTCGATCAAGACCCTGTGCGCTTTACTCCGAAACCCGCAGGGGACTTTGCAAAACCATGAAAAACTTTCTGGCACAAAAACAGAAAATGCCAGCATTTCACCTGGACTCTAAAAAATGTAATCCTGTTCACATTTTTAAAATGTGAGGTGAGGATGAGGAGATCTAATATGCAACTGAGATTTTGTCTTCATTTCTTAGGACAAACGCTATCACCCCAAAAAGCTTCTTACGTCCAAGCTCATTACATAGTTATTGTTTATACTGAGTCCCCAAATGGATACAGAATGCCAAGATCTCCCTCCTAAAGTCCCGTGCTCTACTTGGAGCTTTCAATGACAAATAGGGGAGCTGGAAGGACTTCTGGGAGCTATAAAACATATTCCCTACAGATTACAAAATATTTTGAGCAATGATTTAAAAATGTAATCACTACTTTAGCCTATAGAACTGATTCTCGCTGTTACAGTTTATTTTTGTAGGTTTAATCTAGCTCGAGGTCAGGCTTTATGGATTGCTCTGCCACAGCTCGCTGCTGGAAGTTTCCATCAAGGTTAGCCTAGCCACATGGAGGTCACGGCGTCCGGGCAGGGCGTGGCCCTCCTTCTTTCCAAAATGGAATTGGAACCTAATTCTCATCAGAGAATAAAACTTGTAGGACAAACTGTCACCAGGAAATCTGGAGAAACAAGTGAATCATGAATGTAGAGTCCCATTGGAAATTTGCTTTCTGGGAGCAGAGGACTCTGTAAACTAAAATACTTAGATGGCATTTTTATGGAGTGCTAGAGGCTGAATACAGTAGCATGCAAGTGAAAAGCTCCAAGGACTGCGGTCTTAGGGTGGGGGACTTCCTTACCCTTTGTGAGTATTGTCACTGTGCGGACCTGAGAAAGATCCCTTGTGGCTCTGGCAGTAGCCAAGGAAGAATAATCACTATGACAGATGCCCATAGGTTTCTCCAGAGCACAGATCCACTGTCCAAGGGTAAACGCTTTTCCATATCATTATTCCAGCTAGACAAAGGGCATTCCTTCCACACCAGCCTCTCTAAAGTTCCTATGTGTCTTAGCTACTTTTTACTCATCACTGAGACAAAATACCTGATGCCCAAAGTTAGGGAAAGGAAGGTTTATTTCTTACAGTTCTTGGAGGTTTCAGTCCATACGCAGTTGGCTCCAAGGCAGGATGGCACGGTGGTTCTGCATTTCAAGGCAGCTGCAAACAGAAGACAGAAACCGGCAAGAGAGAAAGACACACACACCTTCTTCCTACCATTACATCACATCCCGGCTCCACCCCTAGGTGGGTGCAGCACTCACACCTTCAATCCAAGCACTAGACAATGAACCAATCACAAACACATAATTGCATGAGGCTTGGGGGCCACTAACATAAACCATAACACTGTGTCACACAAGGGGGAAGATGGAGGGTATATTTTCATCATGGGGATAAGCACCTTAAAGGAGGACAGGCTCACAGTTTCAGTGGCTTCCACTATGAATGGCCACTCCAAAATAGAAACTATGGTGGAAGAGCCTGGCAGAGGGAAGCTGACCACAATATGGTGACCAGAAAATAGAGAACAGAGGATACAAGGAAGAAAACATACCCTTCAAAAGTACCCCTGAAGTGACCAACCTTTTTCACCAGGTCTCGTGTCCTAATAGAACATTCAACCATGAACTAATTGATAAAATCAGTACACAGACAAGGATCATGTCCGATGATCTGATTACCTTAGCCCCATCTGTAAACACTTGAGACTTTAGGGGGACATTTTAGATCTAAACAACAAAAGAAGAAAGGGACAGATGAATAAAATTTAGTAGTGGGTAACACACATGGAGATCACAGACCAGACACGTAGTCCCACTAAAAGACTGATATGTAATCATGAGAATATACAGCATTTCCCTTCACTCACACTTAACACCACACCCCCTGACTCTAGCATAGCACTAGTGGATTATAGCTAAGCTGCAAGAGGTAGCCTCTCTCTCTCCATGGAACAATATTTAGAGAAGCCCAAAATCAATCAGGAACATACAAACAAGGCTCTTGTGGAATTCACAGCCTTTGGCATCTACAGCTACAACAAATATTAAACACAGTCTTATCCCTAACTATATTAATACAAATCCACATTGCAAAGGCCTACTCAACCAATCTTATTATTCAATATATGATTTAACAAAAAAAATTACAAGACAAGGAAAATACACACTGAAACAAAGTAAATATTTGAACCAGATATAGCAGATTTTGAGCTTATCAGAACAAGTATTCAAAATAATTATGATTGATGTCCTAGAAGTTCCAATACAAAAATGAATTTACAAGAATAGACAGCTAATGTAAGCAAAGAGTTACAAATTTTAAGAAAGGAGTGAGATGAAATGCTAGAAATACAAAATACAGTAAATTGGGACAGAGGAAATGAGAAAAGGAAGAAAGGAAAAGATTATATGTATGTAGGTATACATATATAATTATATGTATGTATATGTATGCAAGATAGATAACTATACTATTAATCTGTTAGTTCATCAAAAAGAACAGTTTTGCTGTCATTGTTTGATCATTTTTTATGTCTAGATATTGTAATCTGAACAACTACTTCTAAAATAACAATATGCAATATATTAACTTGTATTCATTTTTTACTATTTTTTTGAAATTCTGTATCATTTCTATAGTTTTTCTGTTTTGCTTTTTAAAATTAAAAAATACAGTAACAGAAATGGATAATGCCTTTGATGGATAGATTGGGCATAGAATAGGAGTTTGAGGATAAGTCAACAGAAACTCTTCAAACTGAAATGCAAAGGGGAAAAAAGCAATAAAAAATAGAATAGAATGTCAGAGAACCATGAGACAAGTTCAGAAAGTATAGTATCTTCATAACTGGACCATCCATTTATAGATTCCACCACCTCAACACTATCATATTGTCAACCAAGCTTCCAGTACAGGAAACTCTGGGAGACAAACCATATCAATGTTCAACAAATCTAAGAGAGAAATTAACTTAAACATAACACTCCCTGGGCAAATTCTTCAGATCAGGAACAGAAATCAATGGATTCTGTACCATGCCCATGTCTCAGCTGCTATGTCAATGACTTGGGGATACCCTGGCAGCAGGTGACTTCCATTAAGCCCTTAGTTGATGTGCTGGAGGGAGGAGAAGTCATCATTATTTTCACACCATACTTTCCTCACTGTGCAGTGCACAGAAGCACAATTTACACAGGGTCATAATTAACACATTCATTCTAACAGAACAAATTCTATAAACAAGGAGCATGCAGCTCCCTCAGCACATAAAAGTTAAATCAAAGGATGTCAAAAAAGAATTCACCATAATGAAGAGAAAACGAACTGGCATTTCCAGTAACAGGAATGCCCCTCCATATGGCCAGCACAGTTCATTATTGATCATAACTCGGCCTCCAGTCAGCCCAAATGCTCCATTTTGGATGTAAAAAGACATGTATTATAGCATTTCTAGCACTACTAAGCCTTAGTGGAAGCTAGAAAGGAACTACACCACTGTAAACCACAGAAAATGGTCATCTTGTGGCTGTGCTTATGAGTCTTACATTCCAATGGTTCTTATTCCTCCGCACTTTTCCAGGGTGTGAACATTGAATGACTCAGAGTGTACAGACTGACAGTAAAAGTGCGCAGGCCACAGTTATGATCAGAGGTCTGGCCAGGGAGGCCTTCAGATTGAATTAGGTAATTTCAGGACCCCAGAGGCAGGTGGTGACTGCCCAGGACATCCAGACACCACATGGCACTGGAGACTACTGGGAACATTAAGGGCTAAAATATCTAGAGCACAACCAGGATAAATCCTGACTTGCAGAGAAGCCAGAAGGAGTAAAGGCCAAGGTGAGAGGAGATGAGGAAGGCCTGCATCCTGGAAGAATAGGCAGAAACAAGAATTACTATAGGCAGGGCTTAAAACATGGACTGTCCTTGTCAGATATGGGATCAAGTCTAGAAACATGTATTCAGGAATAAAATTTTAACATTTACTTGCCATGAAAAAGAGTTTTTCTAGTAAAGCAACCTTAGAAATCCTATTTGATGCCCAGAGGAGTCACAGAAGACAATATGCCTTATTCCTGGCTTATTGATTCTTATTTAATTAACAATAGGACTGATTATGCACTTTTCCATTCTAAAGTTCACATTATAAATAGAGGGAGGGGAGGAGGGCAATATTAGAGACAGAAAAAATAGCAGAGAAGAAAAACAAAAAGCCTAATAACACATGAGGAGACAAAACTAAAACTGGAGACATTTAAGAAGGCAGCCTGGAGATAATTAGTGTGAGAGCAACCTGGAAACTCGTAAGGACATCATAATGCTCTCCAACTTCAGTGCATAACAACTGTGAGTCATAAAAAATAGATTGTAATATACTCATTTTATGAAATGGTGGGACATGTGTCATCATTATTGAAATTGTTTCCATCCAAAATACTTCCTATAAAGTTTAAAGGAAAAAATATCCCTCCCCAAATCACCACAAAAAGAAAATACAATAAAAGGTTAAAATGCAGTGTCTTTACTGAATGTGGAGTAACTTGAAAAGTCCATTACTGTGGGATAAACATCTCTTCACCCAAATACAGCAACACTAAATAAAAATAGTTCTGGGAACCCAGCCCAGATTATGTAGGACACTAATCACATTTGCTATTATTTCCCAGAGTGATAAAGAAGAAACCAATCAAAATTTTTCAAGGGCAAAAAATATAGGCAAAATGAGTCTAATCACATGCAGAGGTTCCTTCACTTCCTGTATTATTTACTGAGGCAGAAATACATTATACATTTTACGTTGTAATCTGAAGCCTTAGAATTCAGAAAGAAAAGAATTTGAAGCTTGGGAACATGGAGGAGACAGAAAAACAGACACAGTAATAACCATAAATCCTGAGCATGTGGATAAACAGAATGTTGATGCACTGAAATAAAAATCTAACATAATGTGGTGTTAAAACAAATATACCCTCCTACATAATAGAAAAGAGGTCTCAAGGTTCCATCCATGTGAAAGGATCAGCAAATTTCTGCTCTATAATAATAACTGTTATTATTATATATTAAGGACCTATCAGATGGTGGGTGCCTCAGGCACCATCCATAAATGAAAGCAAAAGATTCTTTTTTAAAAAAGAGTCAGTGCTTGAAGGCTTTATGAAATAGAAGATTCTATACCCAATATAGCAAAGATAGTAATAGGAGCAATGTATTCTCCCCATATGTTTCATTTTATGAGCCAATTCAACACCAAAGGAAGCTTCTTGTCCTTCTGGACTTGGGGAATAAAAATCAACCCTGAGTGTCCATGGGAACACAGGACAGTGTAGGAGATGTCACAGATCCACCAAAGCATTGAACATACTTGTAAGTGCCACCTGCACTAGCAGCAAACAACTACTCATGACCATAAATATTATAAAGTAATCATATACCAAAGAGGAATTGAATACAGAGAGCAATCCTTCTCAAAAAGATTTTTGTTAGAAATCAACACAATGTGTTAATGGGCTAGCTGGGTCTAGGTATCAAAAATAATTGATTGACTTCATTAATTCCACGGAATAAGTAACCAAGTGAAAGATAAATCAAATCTTACTTGCTTTCCAGATGAAAACGATCTGAAACTAGGCAAGAAGGATGGATGGATGGGTGGATGGATATAAGAAATGAGAATAACATGAAAGAGGATTTATTACTGACAAAATCTGCTTCAAACCCTATCTTAACACCAAGCTCCAGATTTTGGCCACCTTCAGTCAGACAAATGTCATACCAACCAAACCCCACTTCTGAGAAGTGTCATATTTCTGGTTTATCCACAGGGCTAAAACTCAGGATATTTCATGATTATCTGCTTGGCTTGAAACCTCTTAAAGGGAAATGATTTTGCTCAGTTTTATAGATGTAGATTACATGATCTTTGCCTACTATTTGGAAAAGAAACACAATATGATGGGGGAACAGTGGGATACCCTAGAATTTGATTAAATTAGTATACACTGGATGAGCTCAGTCATTTTTTAAGGTAGCTCAGTCTAATAAATACACTGCAGGTTGGTATTGCATGGATGTATGAGAAGCACCAAGAGCCCTCGAAGTGAACTGTGAAAATGTACAGAATCTGTAATATAAAATAATGAGACCAGTTCCTGAATATAAGTCAACTCATAGTCTCAGAAATCCCTATATGATTATTCCATTTCACAAGTGAGGAAACTGAGGCAAAATAGGTTTGACCAATTAACTCACTCAGAGCATATGAGTTAATGAGAAAAGGGGCCAAATTTCAAACCCAATTTCCCATCTAAATCTACACACATCTCACTAACAGGATGGCAGTGTCACTATAGAACAGAAATTCATTCCCAGCTATCCAACTGTAATAGACAGTTCCTTAGACCAGACCTGACCTGGAAGGACTCCAAGGACAGATATAGCAAGGAGATGTAAGATCAGCCAATTGATCAGCATCACTACCCGTCTACACACAGGCTTCGACAGAGATGCAAAGGGGTGAAAAGGGAGCAGGTTGATGATTACTCGACTGAAGTAAAGTTATCTAAGATGCACAGATCCAAGATCCATGCAGAATAAAAAGGTGAAAAGGAGTGAAACTCAGAAGAAAGTTTAAAGAGTGTCTTAGTCACTTTCCTTGCTGTTGAGACACCATACAAACACCCATAAATCAAGAGAGGAGAAGTTTACTAGGGCTCGTGGTTTTTTTTATTTTTAAAGAGAATAAAACAAAAGAAGACAGAACAAAGCAGATCAGAACAGAACAACATAAGCAACACAGCACTTTACAACAAGACAACTGGATAGTAACAGTAGCTATCATAATATCCCTTTCTTTGCTATAGTTGAGCATAGTTTCAAATACAATAATATCAAATATAACAAAATAGTATAAACCATTCAAAAGAATGAAAGAATTACAGGGCATTCTGAACCTACTAACAGAAAATGATAAATGGCTACTATAATATCTCATTTTCAATAAAAAAATTTGTTTATACTATCACATATATTAAAATCCTAATAAGAAACAATATGATAGAACTGATGGTAATAGAAGAATAAAAGCATGGTAGGACTTCAAAACAAGACAATATTAAATCAGCAATGGCTGCCATTATGTTTTGCTTTCTTCAAAACAGCTGTTCATACCATCACACATAATAAAGTCAAACAAAACAGAATGAAACCATTCAAACTGATGAATGAAAACATTGAAAGGCCTCAAAGCAATGAAATGGGAAATCATGATTACCATAAAAACTTATATAATCTTACCAATTCTCATACTAAGGAGACTATATGGTATTTACACATGTGAGTTTGGTTTATTTAATTTATGAGTATGGTCTCAATTTGTGTCCATTTATTTATAAATATCTCAATGTGATCATTCTTTATAGCTGAGTAGTACTCCATTGTATAAAAATATCACAACTTTTTATCCACTACTCAGTTGATGGGCACTTAGGTTGTTTCCAAGATCTGGCTATTACAAAGTGTGCTGCTATAAACATGGGTGCACATATATCACTGTGGTGTGATGTTTTCAGTTCTTCTGGGAATATTCCTAGAAGTGGAATAGCTGGGTCAAATGGGATTTCTAAACCCAGCTTTTTGAGGAATCTCCAGACTGACCTCCACAGTGGCTGCACCAGTCTGCACACGCACCAATAGTGCAGAAGACTTCCTTTTTCCCCACCGCCTCTCCAGCATTTTTTGTTGGTAGTTTTTTCTATCCTGGCCATTCTTTCTGGAATGAGATGAAATCTCAGTGTGATTTTAATTTGCATTTATCTAATGACTAATGATAATGCACATTTTTTAATGTATTTATTTGCCATTCATATTTCTTTATCTGACAACTGTGTATTCATTTCAGATGCCCATTTTTGGGTTGGGTCTTTGAATTCGAGGGTCTGATTTTTTAAAATTCTTTATAAGTTCTAGACAGAAATCCTTTGTCCGAGGGACAGTTCACTAAGATTTTTTCCCAATTTATGGGTTTTCTTTTCACTCTGCTGGAAATCTCTTTCGACATGCAGGAACTCTTTAATAAGATGTGGTCCCAGTTATTGATTCTGGGAAGTATTTCCCATGTGGTTTGATTCTTGTTCAGGAATTCTCTACCTACCCCTATGTCTTCAAGATTTTTACCTACTTTGTCTTCCAACAGATTTAGTGTTTCTGTTTTAATATTAAGATCTTTGATCCATTTAGATTTTAGTTTAGTATATGGTGATAGGACAGGGTCTAGTTTTAGTCTTCTGCAAATGGATAGCCAATTTTTCCAGCACTGTTTGTTAAAGAGACTATCGTTCTTCCAGCAAACATGTTTGGCCTCTTTATCAAAGATAAAGTGGTTGAGTGTGTTTGTGGTTGTGGTTGTATCTTCCAATCTATTCCATTGATCTTCAGATCTGTTTTTATTCCATTACCATGTTGGTTTTATTACAGTAGCTTTGTAGTATAACTTCAAGTCAGGGATTGTGATGCCTCCTGCCTTGCCTTTGCTGCTTAGAATTGCCTTTGCTATTCTAGGTCTCTTCTGGTTCCAGATGAATTTTAGGAGTGATTTCTCTAGATCTATGAGGTATGTTAGTGGTATTTTGATTGGGATTGCATTGAATCTGTATAATAATTTTGGGAGAATTGCCATTTTCATAATGTTTATTCTTCCTATCCATGAACAAAGGATGTCTTTCCATTTTCTGAGGTCCTCTTCAATTTCCTTTATCAGGGAATTGTAATTTTCCCTGTACAGCTCTTTTACTTCTTTCATGAGATTAATTCCTAAGTATTTCAAATATTTTGGATGCTAGTGTGAACAGTGTGGCTTCTCTTATTTCTCTCTCAGTACTTTTGTTGTCAGTGTATAGGAATGCTATTGATTATTGACTTTGTATCCAGCTACATTGCTGAATTTATTTATTACATGTAGGAGTCTTTCAAAGGAGTTTTGGGGATCTTCTATGTAAAGTATAATGTCACCTGAAAATAATGATAATTTAACTTCCTATTTTCCTATGTTTACTCCTTTTATTTCTCTCTCTTGTCTAATTGCTCTTGCTAGTATTTCCAGTACTATGTTGAATAGGAGCAGTGATAAGGGACATCCTTGTCTTGTGCCTGATTTTAAGATAAACGCTTTCAGTTTTGGGCCATTTAATATGATGCTGGCTGTTGGTTTGTCATAAATAGCCTTTATCATATTGAGGTAAAGACCATATATTCCAATTCTCTGTAAGGTTCTTATCATGAATGAGTGTTGGCCCTTATCAAAAGCTTTTTCTGCATCTATCTGCAGATCATCTGCAGAGATGATCATGTGGTTCTTACTTTTGGCTCCACTGATATGGCAGATTACATTTATTGATTTATGTATGTTGAACCATCCCTGCATTCCTGGGATGAATCCCACTTGGTCGTGGTGTATAATTTCTTCATGATTTGCTGCATCCTGTTTGCCAATATTTTACTGAGAATTTTTGCATCTATGTTCATTAGGGAGATTGGCCTCTAGTTCTCTTTTTTAGTTGGGTCTTTCTCAGGTTTTGGTACTAGAGTAATATTTGCTTCCAGGAATGACTTAGGAAGAATTGCTTCCCTTTCGATTTCATCGAAGAGTTTGAGGAGTGTCGGAAGTAAGCCTTCTTTGTATTTCTTGTAGAATTCTGCAGTGAATCCGTCTGGGCCTGGGCTCTTATTTGTTGGCAAGGAATTAATTACATTTTCAATTTCATTAATAGAAATTGGGTTATTCCGCAGTTTTACATCTTCCTGACCCAGATTTGGTAGTTCATATGTATCTAGGAATCTGTCCATTTCTTCTGTATTATCAAACCTATGAGAGTAGAGGTTTTCCAAATAGGTGTTGATGAGCTTCTGTATTTCCACAGAGTCTGTAATAATTTACCTTTTTCATTCCTTATTGCATGAATTTGAGTATTTTGTTTCCTTTTTTAAATAAGTTTGGCTAGGGGCTTATCAATTTTATTTATTCTTTCAAAGAACCAACTCTGTCATTCACTGATTCTTTGTATTGTTTTCTTAGTCTCTATTGCATTAATTTCTGCTCTGATCTTTATAATTTCGTCCCTTCTTTTGGCTTTGGGTTGGCTTAATCTTCTTTTTCTAGATGTTTCAGTTGTAGCATCAGGTTCTTTATTTGTGTTCGTTCTGTCTTCCTGATGTTCCCACATCAGTGCAATAAATTTTCCTCTGAGGACTGCTTTCATTGCATCCCACAGACTCGGTTAAGTTGTGTTTGTATTTTCGTTTGCTTGTAGATATTGTTTAATTTCTTCTTTAATTTACTCTGTGACCCACTGATTGTTCAAGAGTGTATTATTCACTTTCCATGTGTTTGTGGGGTTTTTGCATTTGCTTTTATCATTAATTTCTAGTTTCATGGCACTATGATCCAATACCATGCATGGGATAATTTCAATTTTTTTGCATTTACTTAAATATGTTCTGTGGGCTAGTACATGGTCTACTTTAGAGAATGTCCCATGTACTGCTAAGAAGAATGTATATTCTACTGTTGTTGGGTGGAACACTCTGTATACTTCTATCAAGTCCTTTTTTTCACAGGTGTGATTCAGTTCTGTTATTTCTTTGCTGATTTTCTGTCTAGTTGATCTGTCCCTTTGTGTCAATGGAGTGTTAAGGTCTCCTGTTATAATTGTGTTATTGCTTATTTGATTTTTCATTTCTGTTAATACTTGCTTTGTATAGCTGGGTGCTCTGGATGGATGGATATATATATATATCCATCCATCCAGATGGATATATATCTTCCTCTTGAATTTTTCCCCTAAGTAGTAAGTAGTATGTAGTGACCTTCTTTATCTCTTTGGATCATTCTTGATTTGAAGTTCACATTGTCTGCAAACAGAGTACCTACCCTTTTTTTTTTTTTTTTTTTTTTTTTTTTTTTTTTTTTTTTTTTTTTTTTTTTTTTTTTTTTTGGTTTCCTGTTGCATGAAGTATTGTTTTCCATCCTTTGACTTTTAGTTTATGGGTTTCCTTCTGGGTTAGATGGGTTTCTTATAGGCAGCATATGGTTGGATGTTGTTTCTTGATCCATTCTGCCAGTCTGTTTCTTTTGATTGGTGAGTTGAGACCATTTACATTAATGGTTATAACTGTTATATATTGGTTTATTGTTGACATGTTATCTTTCTGCTGTTGTATCTTTATCTCTCCATTCTGTTTGTCTGCTTTGCTTAGTGGTTTTTTTCCTATATGTATCTAGAATGTCTTTCAGTATTCTTTTTAGGGTTGGTTTGGTGGTCATGAAGCTTTTCAGCTGTTTCTTGTCATGGAAATATCTTGTTTCTCTATCAATTTTCAAGGACAGTTTTGCAGGGTACATCAGTCTGGGTTGGAAGTGGTTTTCCTTTAGGATCTGAAGTACTTCACTCCATGCTCTTTCTTGACTTCATTGTTTGTGTTGAGAAGTCTGCCGTGATTCTGATAGGTTTTCCTTTATAGGTGATCTGTCTTTTCTCTCTAACAGCTTTTAGTATTCTATTCTTATGTTGGCTTTCTGGGATGGTGATTATTATGTGTCTGGGTGTAGTTTTATTTTGGGTATAGCTATTTGGAGTTCTATATGCTTCACTAATCCATATGTCAGTTTCCATTCTCATGTTTGGGAAGTTTTCAGCTATTACTTCTGTAAATAGCCTCTTGATATCATTTGGGCTGTCCCCTTCTTTTTCATTTATCCCTATTAATCTTATGTTGTTTTTCTTTACATCATCTTGCAGCTGTTGAATGGTTATTTCTTGTTATTTTTAAAAGATCTTTCCTTTCCTGTTCACTAGCTGCAATCTTATTTTCAAGGTCTGAAATTCTATCTTCACTTTTGTTGAGATGGTTTTGGCAACTTTCAACAGAATTTTTTATTTCCTGTATATTTCTTTGAATCTGCTTCATGCATTCTGTTTGCTTCTTATGGTGTTCATTCAGGAATTCTATCTGTTTGCTTTGTTCCTCTAATTTTTTAGCTGTGTTCACTAGATGTGTTCACTATTTCTTTCACTTTCACATTTTATCATTTCTTCTTTTCCCTGGGCAATTATTTCTGATTTGAGTTACTCCAAAGCTTCCCCAAGTTGCTTCTTTATTTCAGTTGATATCATTTCAGTCATTTCAGGTGTATAGCTTCTATTTTCTTCTATGTACATTGCTCCTAGGCTTTCTTGGGATGGGCTGGAGATTTGAGATTGCCTTTTGGTCTTTCATTTTGTCTTTTTCCTATATTTCCTTGCTTTGAGCAGTGTTCCAAAGCTTCCCCAGTTGTGTTGCTAATCACCTCCTGTGCCCTCAGCTCTTAGGACTGAATGAATGTCACTGAGCTTGGCCCAGTCAGGCCTGCAGGACCTCCCAAGCCCAGTCCAGTGTTTCAGGGAGTTGGGCGGGAACTCAACCATTGTGAACACTGGTCTCAAACTCTCTCTGGGCAATTGATAGTGGGCTGAAAGTCCCCCTGTGCAGTCTGGTCTCAGCCTCCCAAACTGAAAGAAGGCTGCTGGGCATGGTGCACTGAGGCCCGTGAAACCTCCGGTCCCAGTCCAGTGTTCCAGGGAGCTGAGTAGGAACTCAATTGAGGAGAGCACAGGCCTCAAACTCTCCCCAGGCCAGTGCTGGAGCACCGGGACTCACCTTGAGTGGTCCTAACTCCCCTGCAGGTCCTTGGCTCCTGAATTGAAAGACGGAAGCTGAGCATGGTGTACTGAGGCCTGTGGAACCTCCGGGGCTCAATCATATGTCCCTAGGGGCTGGATAGGAAATCAACTGCTAGGAGTGCAGGTCTTAAACTGTCCCAAGGCCAGCCCCACCAGGGTGAGAGTCTCCCTGCATGGTCTCAGCCTCCAGAACTGAAAGAAAACCACTGGGCATGGTGCACGGAGGCCCATGGAATCTCTGGGTCCCAGTCAAGTGTCCCAGGGAGCTGTATAGAAACTCAATCACCGGGAGTACAGGTCTCAAACTCTCCCCAGGCCAGCACTGGAATACTGGGACTCACCTCATGCAGCCCTAACTCCCCTGCAGGTTCTTGGCTCCCTGAATTGAAAAGCAGGCTCATGGGTTCTATAGGTTTTGGTCCATGGTCAGCTGGCTCCAAAGCAAAAATGGCATGGTAGAGGTGCACAGTGGAGGAAAGCTGCCCACATCATGACAGCCAGGAAGCACAGAGAGAAAGAAGGAACTAGGGAGGGACATGTACCCACCCAGGCCATGCCCTTAAAGACTCTCCTCTTCTGACCATGTGTCACCTCCCAGTAGGGGATGAATTCACTGATGGGTATACTGTCCCATGATCCAAACACTCTCCAAAAGCTCTGCCTCTAGCCTGTATGAGAGTTGCAGTGGAAGTCATTCTAGATATAAACTGTATTCTTCCACTCCTGGTCCCCAAAAGTCTCATGTGCATTTATTTACTCAAAACACATTTAATCCATCTCTAAGAATTGCCAACACTTTAATGACTCCAGTATTGTTGAAAAGTCAGAATCAAAGTGTCCTCTGAGACTCAAGGCAAACTGATAGATATAATATCCTGTAAAAATTAGAAAGTTAAACACTTCCAATAAACGGTACAAGGTAAACATTCCCATTCCAAAAGGGAGAAATGGGAGGATTGAAAGAAATGAGACAAAAGAAAACCCATCAGGGCAAAGACTAAATTCTGTAACTTATTGTCCATCACTGGGGGAAGGTTGTAGTAACCAAGAGTGGATTAGGACAAACAGAAACCATTAGTAGTCATTCAGGACAGATGTGCCCACTACCCAACACTGCCAATGCACTGGTCTCTCAAACAGAACCCTGACTGCCTTTCTCACCAACAGCACAACATAGATCCTGGTCTAACAAGATGAATCTCACTGACAATACTGCCATGTTATGAGTGTCCAATACTCACCAAACTGTCACATTTGAATCAAAACTACACACAATTTACTGACTGGTTTCTACTCTCCCAGAAATTCTAGGTTTTTCAGATTAGCATCTGTCAAAAGGTCCTCTCCAATAATAGGGAAGAAAGGTGGGAGGGAATAAAGAAATAAAAGAAACCACAGTGCAGCAATAGTATCATGTTCTTCTCATTCTATATTGATTGTGTGCCGGTAACTCTTGGATTGTTTTTCACCTTTTAACTTCAAAAGTATTCCAGGAAGAAATGAATATTTTTCAACAGCTAATAAAGATTATCAAATGTACTTCTGAACTTTTTTAATGAAAGACAATCACTCTGTGTTGCCTTGGGCTCTTCTCAACCCACAGAATGTCGATGTCAAATTCTCCAATTAAAAGGGAAATTTAAAAAAAAAACTAATATAAAACTTGAAAGAATAAAGTCGGCTCAGCAACCATGCTAGCAATCAGAACTTTCTGTCAACTAGCATGCCAGCTACTGCTGTAGAAGAAAAACTACACAAAGGTACCCTGAGGCCATGGGTCCAAGTTCCAAACCTGCCACATAAGCAGTACGACTAGAACAAATCATTTACTCCATTGGATGTTAGTTTCTCCACCTCGTAGATAATAGATTTGCAAAATGTTTAACAGTGGATATCTTTTCAAGTTCATCTTACTCATAACTCTTAGCTGAACTGTGTTCCCTCCAAAAGACAG
Organism: Dolichotis patagonum; assembly: GCA_004027295.1. Classification (NCBI taxonomy): domain Eukaryota; kingdom Metazoa; phylum Chordata; class Mammalia; order Rodentia; family Caviidae; genus Dolichotis; species Dolichotis patagonum. The sequence goes on from PVJX010006180.1 coordinate 24,669, forward strand.
GGAGTCCTATCTCCCAGGACCTTAGAATGGGACCCTAGTTGGAAACTGAGTCTTTACAGAGTTCATTAAATAAAATGAGGTCGTTGAAGTGGGCCCCTATTGAACATGACTGCTGTCCCTTAAAAAGGGAAAAATTTGAACACAGAGACATGAGTACACAAAAGAAAATTATCATGAAAAAACAGAGAAAAGACAACTTGAAGCTACCAGAAGCCAGGAGAAAGGCCTGGAACAAATCCTGTACACACACACACACACACACACACACAGAACTTTCCTGTCTTCGAAGGCACCACTCTCTCCTCCCCACCATTTCAGACTCCTGTCCTCCAGAATCATAAAATGAAGTTTCTGTTATCCCAAACTGGTTAAAACCTGGTTAAAATCTTCCATTTTTCATAGCATCGAGTCACACTGAACACACCCCTCCAAATCCCTTGAACTAAACAGAGATGGCTAAGGACCCTGCTGCCTGTCACAGTTCATGAGAACACCTAAGCCCCCATCAACAGTAGGATATTCCTTTATGTGACATTTGAAGGTCGCGCAGTCTGTCTAAACATTACTCAAGTGTGTCCAGTTTGTCTGCTACATTTTATTGTAAAACTTGAGTTACCTGAATATGCTATGCCCTGGTCAGCGCAAAAGAAAACTCATTTGAGTCCATTTATAAAAATAGATGGTGACAGAAAGACACAAAGATGGATAATAGGATTGTATTTGTCAACTCTTCCTTTTGTGAGCAATGTCTACAAATACTCTCTGGTGCCATCTATCACCTCAAAGAAGTCTTACAGTTAAATGACTATGGTCCCACAAAGGATCCAGTTCTTTGCCTTTCTCATCCCTACTCCCAGGAGTGCTTGAGAGGTCCTTGTGCTGCCCTCTCCCTTCTCTTTCCCCTCCTAGAGGACCCTCAGCACACTGTCCCCAGGTTGGAGGCTCCTGAGGACTCCCGATGGTCTCATCTAGGTCTTGCCAATGAAGTCCCTGCAACACCAGCAGTCATTTATCCTGCCAATTTAGACAGTCTCTGACAACATAATTTAGAGGAACAGTAGTGTTAATAGTGGCGCTTTTTGATTCTTACTTCCATTCCTCTCCCCCCAAAAAACCGCATATCTTAGGAAACAATGTGAGACAGAAAAAAGATTCGAGAGATTAAAATAAAAAGCCCATCCTGACTCTGCCATCTATTTAATCTGCATTCTATCTACTTGGGTATAAATCTAAACAAATATCGCTGTATTTAGTCATGTCAGTACCAAGACAAGATGTTGTGGTCTGAATATCCACTCTAAGACCTGTTGGAACGATACAGTACTAAGGTACAAGGCTTTTAATAAGTGATCAGGTCATGAAGACTCTGATCTCATAAATGAATTGATATTGCTATTTTGGAAGTGGGTTACTCACTAGGAGAGGGGGTTGTTATGAAAGGCCAATCTCCTCCCTTGTGGCTGGTGTCTTCCCACCATGTTAGGAAACAGCATGCAAGGCTTCACTAGATGATAAAATTATGTTCTCAGACATCCCTGCACCCAAAAGTGTAAGAAATAAATTTATTTTATATTAACTATCCAATCTCAAACATTCTGTTATAGGAACACAAAAAATACTAAGATGGAAATAAAACCCCAAGGGGAGAAAAGGTTTTATACTTAAAACTTGATGATGGACTAAAAGAAAGAGACATTGTCTAATCATTAGGCCTCAGAGTTATAGATGTAAGCTATATGAGGTATGATCAACATACACAGAGAATGTTTACATTTTTTAAAACAATTATTACAATAAAAGATACTTTGCCATTAATGTCAACTCAAATACTCCTACCTTGCTGTGAACACACTTATCCAATAATTCTTGCTACTTTCTAAAGCAGTTCTAAAAGTCATCTCTTTTGTATTTTTTGTAACTATCTTGATGTCCTTAACCAATTCAAAATGTTTATGGCAGTTTATGTCACATAAAAACATCATGGTGTGTCTTCATTCGCATTATTCACTAAATCTGATGTTCTGGTTCTTCCTCAAACTCAGAATTATGAAAGGTAAACATTTTTAATGTATTTTAATTAAATGTTCATTATGTTTTTCAATCACACATCCAGCAAAAACACTAAATTTAAGCCACAGGGTTCTATCTCAGAGATGCCAGCCTTGCTCCCCAATACCTTCTCTTGGAGAAGTCCATATGATGTCCTAAGAGATGAGGTCTGGGGTAGTGCACAGCCTCGGCTCAGATGGAGGGAGTCACCAACCAAATGATCGCAAAACTCTCAGTGGCCACCATGATTTAAAGTCTGTGTTTATTCAGTTCCTGGCCTTCGGCGTTTCATATAACCCCATAGCCAGCCTGGGGGGAGGTATTATTTGTCCTCATCTAGGATCAAGAAGGAAATTTAGGCCTACACGTTTGAGCTAATTTTCTCAACTGGCATAGTCAAAAAGAACTGTTGAGAATTCCGGAATAATAACAAAGAGTAACAACAAAGAAGAAAGACATCCTCATTTTGCCATAGGAAGTAGAGCAAGTCTGCACGTGGTTCCTACAGTCTTTAAATCCACATCTTGACTCTTTTTCAGAAACAGAGCTGCTATCCGTGGGTACCCATGCTCCTTGCTAAGAGATGACTGAGAATCAAAGGACTGTGGGCAACAGAATCAGACAGACCCAACGGAATTTCCTCAGTCTCTTTCTGGAAGATGTGGGGAATATTTTCTCACCCAGTAAGAACCTCACTCCCCTCATCTGCAAGGTGAGAACAAACACTGCTCACCACATGACATGTTCAGACCATAAAGTGGGTTGATGGATTAAGGGCCTAAAATGTAAGAGCTTGGTAACTATCACTGAGATAGCTGTTGTGTGTGGTTGTTATTTAGTTGGTGGGGATCTTTACCCAAGTTAAAAATCTGCAGCCATTCCATGGCAGAACTTATCCAAAGAAGGTCAAATGCAAGGTCTATAATCTTCCTGGTACTAGCATTCACTTTCAAAATTTCAGAGTTTCCCAAAGTGTGCACTGAAGCCTTAACTTTGGGTATAACTAGTAGAAACTAAAGTCTCTACTATATAATGACTTGCCAAATTCAAATTCCTTGGTATCTACTGAGAGTTTTTTTTTTAACTTTTCTGCTTAATTTGTATTGACATATCTTGTCCAGTATCCTCCCTCTGAAACAAAATAAAAATCCCATTTGGTAGATGTTTTGAAATTCAAATGAGCAAGAATCTTATTTTAACCATTTGGAGACATTATTTCCAATTCTTTAGAGATGTTCTATAGTATAAAACTAGAATTGAAAAAAATAACTCCAAACTGTGCTTTTCTAGTTATCTTTTGACTGCATGTATGTGTGTGCCTATGTATGTTTACATAGGAGGTTGTCAGAACAGAAAGAAGATGAGACAAATGAAATTTTTCCATTTTAAAATGCTTATTGGCCATATCCTTGTTGCCAAGGCCTGAGAACAGAAAAGAAGGATATGAGTCTCTGCCAGTTTAAAGCAAACCAAAAAGTATATAAAGACAACATACCATAGTAAACCAAGACACCAGAGGTCCATAAGCCTACAGAAAGCCAGAGGGTTCAAAAATGAACAAAGGGTGAGGTTACAAAGCTGCCTTTCATGCTTTCTCAGGAGTGGTTCAACAGTTTTCTATTTCACAGATTTACTCCTACTTTGAGTAGGAGGTCACTCCACTTACTTGAAAGCCTATTCCAAGCCTTTAATTTTTCCATAGCCTTCATTAAAAACTTGTCCAGAGAGGATTTTCTTGTTAAGAAAGCATTTATAATGCAGGGCAGTAGCCCAAAGGTTCTGGAATTCCTGTTGATTGGTTCTGGTTAATCCAGAGGATAGCGGTATGCTGACTTAAAGACATGTCATTTGGATTAACTAGATCCAACCAACATGACTTCTAGCTTTGACCAATTGACTTGAACTTGAACCTTTCCCAGGGTTGTTCCTGGGTCAAGCACAGTCATGAGACAAAGCCCTGCTATGCCCAGTCCCAGAGCACTGGACACCTGCATGTCCTGGTAAGAGGAGCTCAGTCTTGAACCAGGGCTGGACTTTGAAAACCTCTGCATAAGGGTTCCACTGACCACCTGTGCCCATAAACCCACAACTCTGTGCCCTGTTTGGCAGTCAGTAGGCCTCTCAATCTCAGTGCATCCTGATTAAAAGTGCTCAAAGATTGCTACCTTTCTTAGCAGTGTGTCCTCCATGCCCTCAAAGCAATTATACTACATCTATGACACCTATCTTTTAATTTAAATCATTTTGAATATGCCCTGTAATTCAAATAAAAATCTCTTCAGCCATTTTATCCTGATATAATAACACAGAAGTAGAAGTTTAATTTTATTTATATAGGTAAGAATTACATTAGCATAGTTTTTATTTTAAAAGCTTTTATTGTGAAGTAGGATCTACTGTGTCAGTCAGATGTAAGATGGCTTGGTCAGGTAAAAACAAACTTTTTCTGATTGTCCCCACAAGTAGGTCTACACAAAAAGCATTTATGTGGCAAATATCCACATCTGATTACAAGACTGTGATGATTTGCTACAAAATAAAATTCCACATCTGTCATAACAGCAGTGATTGAAGTTACCACATGATTAAATAGAAGAGAAAAACTTGCATTCTCTAGTGTACATCTACTAACCAGACAACCTGGATTGTGCATGAGATTTTAGTGTGTGGCTCCAAAGCAGAAATGGCATGGTACAAAGGCATGGGAGAGGAAAGCTGTTTGCCACACAATGACCAACAGGCAGAGACACAAAGGAAGTGCCAGGGATGAGAACATACCCTTCCAAGTCATGTGCCCAATGACCCACCTCTTCTGACCAGGGTCCACCCCCAAACAGTATGCTCAATTAGGAACTCATGAACTGACTAATTCACTGATGAATAGCTGGTCTCCATAATTCAATCACCTTTCAAAAGCCCCACATCTGAACAAATGAGACCCAAGGGGAGAGCATTTCAGATCCAAACTGTAACATCCCACCCCTGACCCCCAAAAGACTCATATCCATCTCTTCATGAAAAATGCATGTGATATATTTCTAAGAGTTATCTAACTCCTAACAGTTCAAGTATTACTGGGAAATCCAAGTCCAAAGTCTCCTCTGAGACTCAAGGAAAAATCTTTACTGTGAGCTCCTGAAAACTATATTTTTAAAAAGTGAAACTTTGAAAAACACAGTGGCACAAGGTAAATACTCCCATCCCAAAAGGGAGGAATAGTAGAATAGACAAAAGCCAGCAAAGCTAGCACTAAATGCTGTAGCACAAAAGGCAGATTGCAGGAAGATGTGAACATCGAAGGATTCGGGCAGCCACACACTTGTGGCTTTGCCAGTGCAGCCCATGAGGCATCTCTCTTGGACTGGCTCCTCTCAGCTTCTGGCTTTCCTCACCAGATGTTTTGCATTTCTGGCATCTCCAACAAAAGTGTGTCTCTAGAATGCCTTTGTATTCATTTTCACAACTTCATCCATTCATAGGATCCTGACAGGGGCTGTGATCCCATCACACATTTTTTCATGGCCTCCCAGGCCTTCTTCTGAAATTTGCATGGAAACCTCCATGATCCCATAAGTCTTACATTATGACTGCCTGAAAAACCAACATCACATGAATGATACCAAGATCAACCACCCAGCTTGAGCAGAAGCCAACCACCCTTGGACCATGGCTGCAGTAGCCTCTGAGTACCTGGATGACCAAACTCAGGGACACATTTTCTTGTGTGGCCATGAAAAAGCAAGCATCCCAAAGACTTTCTACTTAAATAAAAGCTTTATAGTTTTGCACCCTTGAGCCTGCCTGCAGTGATCATCTTCTTGATTTTTGAGCTATGCTCAAGGCACTTTTTCTTGTCCCTGTACAAAGTACAGTGGCACCTTGGTTTACAAACTCAATTAGTTTTATGTATTGGGAAAGATGGAAGCACTTGTGTTTGTGTGAAGAAGATGGCCATGGTCATTCTTGTCAGTATACAGAGTTTGTCAACGGGAGCAAACTTTGCCAAATATTTTTGTTTATGAAGTGAAATGTGACTACAAGTGGGAAAGTGACTTCTGTTTCTGCCACAAACAGAAGCTTTCATGAAGCAAGATATTACTGTACTTAGCTTCTCCTTAATACTGATCTTTGTATGAATCATGCTCTTTTTCTTGACTTTACAGGTTCTTTCTTTCTGCTTAAACTGCAAATTTTCAAAGCATACAGTTCTGTCATTTGATCCTTATTTTCACTATAGATCTGGCTAAAAGCACCCAGCAGTATCCATACCACAGCCTGAACAATGAGCTCCCATGAAATTTAATGTCTAGTTAATTAGTCTACCACCCTTAACCTCAGTCTCCTGCAAAGTTTCAGGATATGGACAAAATGTAGACAGATTTTCTTCCTGAGTTTGAAACACATGGTCTCTAATCCAGCTGCTGGTGAAGTCTTTGATTCTAACTTCTGAAACCTCCTGAACCTGACATTTACTATCCACATTTTTATCAGCATTCTTATCTTTTAAGCTGTAACCAAGAACAGAAACCAAGCACTGCTCACAACATTCTAGGACTTGTCTAGCCCGCATCTTCAAATGTTTCCAAATTCATTCTAAACCAGTTCCAAGTCAGTAACAATCACAGCAATGGTCTCCCACCCAGTACCAATTTTCTGTATTAGTCACTTTCCCATTGCTGAAATAAAATATCAACACCTCAAATTTAAAAGAGAAGTCTGTTTTGGCTCACTATTTCAGTCCATGGCTTGCTGAGTCTAAGGGAGAAATGCCTTATGCCACTGGAGGGCATAGCAGAGGAAAACTGTTTACTGCAAAGAGGCCAGGAAACAGAGAGATGGAAGAAGCCAGAAATGAAAATATAACCTTCCAATTTACATTCCTAGTACACTTGCCTCTTCCAAATAGGGTCTACCTACAAACAATTCAGCCAACTCTAAACTTGTCAATGGACTAATAATCCACAAAACAATGTATAATCCCAATGATATGATCCTCTTTCAAAAGCCCTACCTCTGAAAACATGAGACTTTGATAAGCATTTTAGATCCAAACTATAATGAATATCACTCTCCTAAATGACCCATGTCCCTTAGGGAAAATTGTAGAGAAAGAATTATAGTTTATGCTTATAACAGTAGAGCAGCCATCAAGGGATTCAGTCAAGGACTGTCAATCTAATAGCTGCTTTAGGCTTGAGAACCAAAGATATGGCTCTTCACTGTACATCTCTGACTACCAGACCTGGAGTTTCCCTCATTATCATTATCTAGACAAAGAAACTCTAATGGTTGGTACATTGTGTCAACTTGAGAAGTTTAGAAGCTTAACTAAATAACTCAGCAGTTCTACATCTAGGGTGTAGAGGACATGCCCTGGGGCAAATGTTTATGCTCCAGGATATTGTTATGGTTGATTCATTGAGTCAACTTCAGAAATTTAGAAGTTAACTAAGTGACTCATCAGGGGGCCAGGGTCCTCACTTTGCAAACATCTTCATCCTGTATAAGAGGAAGGCACAGAGATAGTATGGGTACAAAGGATCTATTCTAAGGTGGGTAGACTGCTTATAGTATGAGGGAGAAAAGGAGACTTGCTCTTCTCCCCTTTTGCTTTTGTTGCTTTTGCTGTCTTCTGCCTCTGTGACTGCTGTCTTCTGTCTGTTGCCCCTCTGCCATGCCACCATGCCTTGGAGACAGCTGATTATGAACTGAAACCTCCACAAACTGTGAGCTTAATAAACCCTTCCTTCTTTAACTGTGCATTCTAATAAGTTGTCCATCTACCTCATTCCTCAAGATACCATGACCAATTACCCACTGCAAAGATCACTGTGGGTACCATCAGCCTGCTGACGCCTTATCCTCACTGTCCATCCATACGTGGCCCAGCTTGATCATGGTACCAGATGTTAAACATTGTCTCATATGTCATCTGCCACTTTATCTCTAATACTCCAGGGCTTATCATTTGTCCCCACTGTAGTCAGAGTATCCACCTGAGCAGCAACATCTCTCATCTTCTTATGGCCTCTCCCTCACCACTGTTTCACAAATTCTTAACAAAGAAAAGGCACTTTGGGCCCTTTGAGGACATAATGTTAAGACAGGGTGTTGTAGATAAAGATTTCACATAATTCCATTTCAACACTCCTGTGTCCTTAAAACTTTGGAACTCTTCCTGTACATTATGGCAAGCCTATACCTCATCTTCATTAACTAGGAATGTCCACTGAGTCTATATTTTAGGCATCCAAACCAAACAAATCATTATATCCAATTTCACTGCACATTAAATCCACATCCCTGGTATGTTCAACCACAGAGAGAAATTTAGTCCCATTCAACGTAGTGTTCTGTCCTCTTTGTCTTAAGAAACTTTACTACTCATATTCTCCAGTTTTTAGTAATATACATTTGCAAAATCTTGCAGTGCTTTTGAATATAAGCTATTTCCTCCTACATCAGATATGGTATTTGTTCTCAAAACATGCAACCCACAAGAGGTTGATGGTTACATCTGGAGGAGAAAGGTGCTAGAATTTGGAACTAGAGTGCCCCCAAAGACTCACATGTTAAATACTTGCTTCTCAGCTAGAACTATTTAGGAGGGTGTAGTGGGAGATTTTAGATCACTGGGAATGTGACCTCCAATGAGACTGTGAGATCTTGATCTTTTCCTCTCTTTTGCATCCCCACCATCAACTATATTGGCTTCCACCACACATACACCCTGCCAGGATTTTTTTCCTTACCACAGTCTGAAAATCAAAGAGACCAATAAATCATGGAATAAAACCTCCAAAACTTTGACCTAAAACAGAACTTCCTTCTACTTAAAGTGGATATTTTAATTATGTTGTTATAGAAACAGAAAGTTACTAACACAAAGGCAAGTCAGTCACACAAGACCATCATAGTGTCACCTAGCAATAAAAGCCTGGTCTGTTAAGACACAGATGAGAAGGAAGGATCAAAAGTGATTCAGGACTCCATTATCAGCTTCACTCGAATCCATCCAAAAGTTCCCATACCACCTCTGCCCAGAGAACGTTCTATATTTCAGGTGATAGATTTGCCACTGGTTCAAATTCACATCAGATAGATTTTTGCATCGTGCTTGATTAAATATTTTGTCAGGTTTTCACCAAGGTTAGACATGGAGCTTCGAGAAAAAAAGAGATCTAAGGATCACTTTGGCTCTCTGACCAAGATTAGAACAGAGACTTTAAAAACTTGAGTGAGTGAGTTTTCTTTCTGTAACGTCAGTACACTCAGAGCCATTGCATTCCACAGTCCCTGTGGTCATGTACAGAAGCCACTTGATCCTCAAGCATGTCCCTCAGTAACTGTTTTATTACAGCCACCAGAAGTGACACATGGGTTACTCTTAGTGACTCTGCATGCTATGATGAGGAGCTCAGCCCTGGATTCAACCTCTATGGCACAATCAAACCATGCCCCAAATCCCATGTTTGAGGGTCTTTTCCCAGGGATCATTCCTGGACTCATTGTTTGATCAGATTTGTATCTCTTACCCAAAAGGCATGGGACCAAAGTGCTTCAGAGTCTGGACTTTTTTGAATGCTGGAATGTTTGAGTATACATAATATGATTTCTTAAGGATGGGACCCAATTCTAAGCATGAAATTGTTTTATGTTTCATATACAACTTATAATACAACCTATAGGTAAATTTATATAACATTTTTAGAGCTCCTAGTCATTGGGCTGCTGTGAAATTTCCTCTACCTGATGGATCAGCCTGCTGCCCTTAATCTCAATCTCCTGCAAAGTCACTACTACACATCACATGAGTTAAAATGTGGTATTTTCCACTTTTGGCATCATAGTGGCACTCAAAAGTTTTGGAATTTGGAGCATTTCATATTTTGAGATTTCAGATTAGGAGACTCCATCTATATCCTAAGGATGCAACCAAGAGACCAAAACCATACTTATAAGTCCTAAGCAGTCCTTCCAATATCTATATCCTAAGGATGCAACCAAGAGACCAAAACCATACTTATAAGTCCTAAGCAGTCCTTCCAATCTATAGTGCTTGGTAATTAGATGCAAATGACAACAATAAAGGGTCCCAGGGTCATTGATAGTACGTTAAAAGTATCTTCTATCCAAAGCCATTACTACCCCTAAATGTTGAGGGTAAAGGGAAAGGGTTGGGATTTTAACATTTAAAAACTTAAAGAAAAGATTCTACAGAGCTCAGAGTTGGAAATCAGGTCTTCAAGGGAAGTCAGCGCTCCGCATGGACTCCACATGGGTGCTGTATGTCTGGTTCTGGGAACTTCAAAGGGGGGCAATAAAGTTGGTCCAGGGAAAATAAGAAGATTGAAAATTGGAATCTAGTACTGCTATAGAACCAACAGGACCTGCCAGAGTGAAGAGGGGTAGCTGCAGGGACACGACCAAGAATAGAAAGTTTACAGAAACCATAAACCCCTTCTTTCTCCTCTACCCTCCAGCTTTTCTTGAGACCTTTACCAGCCTTGGGTAACAGGGCCATTTAGTAATGGAGAGTGTGGCTTCCAGGTGCACTTACAGCTTAAAGGACACCAGCAAATAATAACCAGCAAACCCACAAACAAGTAAAAGCATGAAGCCTCTAGTACACAAGTTACGCACATAGCCCGCTCCAACGAGCTCTGACATCCACATGAACCCTCACTCCCTCCCACAAGCAATCGGACGTTAATGTTTAAGGGGTCACCTCTGCACCTCACACGTTGCCTACTTTCCTTTGTATACCACATGTTCATATATTCTTAAATCAATATTCTGCAGCCACCCATAACAAAAAGGAAAGTTCTGACAAACAATTCACTGGGTAGTTTCACCCATACTTGCACATCGCACGGTGCACTTACACAGACTCTTCTGGTTATGACATCAGGAGTCAATATAATCTTCAGGGACCACCTTTATATATGCATTGTGTCACTGGTCAAAATGTCATTATGTAGCCCATGATTGTATTTTTCACCAGTTTTTAAACTTACAATGCATATTTTTATATATGTATTCTTTTAGCCAATACATAATTATGTAGAAATATAGTTTATTCACTTTCAGTGTTGTACAGTATTCTGTGTATGAATATGCTGTCATTAATTACCCTTCTAGTTCAAAGACAGTTTCCAAATGTAGTGTATTCTGAATAGGTATACACCAGGGGTGGCAAACCTATGGCACACATGCCACAGCAAGCTGGTCACATGACTGGAAGCTCTAAAAGGTTCGCCATCCCTGGTATACACCATCGTTTCAAATAACTATTGCTGTTGTGGCACTGACAGGAATTTTTAGAATATCTGTTCACAAACTTCTGGTCTTCCCTAGCACTCTTAAGACTTACTGTGACCTCTAAGACAATTTTAAATGTAAGTTTAATTTATTCATATTTACTGTATTAAAAATGAAAACAGAATATTGTAATACTTATTATTTCACCTTAAAATGACAATAAAATTACTTGTTAACATAAATAGTATTTTCATTGAAATAAACACATTTCTTCCCAAAATTAGTAAAAATTGCTTTACATTTTATTTTTTCCATCTTCTTAACATCTGGCTTCACAGAGGACAGCTGTGTTACTGAGTCTGCTTCTGAATGCAATCTGTTACGGTATATTGTTTGGTTAAAGTAAATGAAGAAAACCCAGACTCACAGATATGTCACTAGAAAGTGGAGGATCTTACACACTCTCTGAAGCAGGCTGAGGGTCTCAGGAGCCGGTAACACTCTTTACCAGCTGTTGAATGAGAAGGTGATCTAGAAAAGCAAACACTCTTCCTAAACAAGATTCCATAGAAGGAGGTTAGGTGAGTTTGAGCATTTCTTATTTTACAGTGCTCTTCTCCCTTTGCCCTTTGTCTCCCTTTGCCTCCCACCTTACCCTTAGCGTAAGAAGAATAGTAAATTCATAAAATCAACCAGCCATGTGGTGGGGGACCGCAAGGGGGAAACATATCATCCTCCCGGTTTATTAGGCAAATCCAAGTTTAAATACAGCTGAGGCATCTCTCCCAAATGCATTTTGTACAATTTCTACAAGAACCACATAATCATTAGGTAATTTAAAAAATAAACATAATTTTCTAGAAGCAAATTTTTAAGGAGGACAGGGAGAGAGAAACCCTCCAGAAACTTCTGTACTTTTGTAACTTGACAACAGGAGCCCCAGGCAGAGACCAAGATGGTGGCTGAGAAAGAAAGAAAGAAAGAAAGAAAGAAAGAAAGAAAGAAAGAAAACAATGATGGAACAGCTGAGAGACACAAGGCTCCGCTCCCAGGCACGACATGCACATGACACATGCCAGAATATGACGCTGTTTCCGAAGGAAGAAAAGGTGTCTTTGAGTTCATACTTCCCCGTCTAAGGGATTGAAATGCAGACCTCAGAGACAGAAAGAGGAACCATGTGCAAGCAGGGTATCCTGAGAGTCTGGAACAAAGGCACTCAGTAGTGCCTGCCTTTTACACCACCCTCTGTGTCTCTTAGCGTCTGCCTGGGTGCGTAGAGTAAGAACTCCCCAGATCCCAAAGCCATCCACTCGCTCAGATAAAGAAACCATCTGCAAAGCAGAACTGCATCAGAGCACAAGAGGTAGGTCTTCACTAATGAACAGGAGCCTGCTTTGACAGCCTGGGCTGCTGGCCAAACTCATTTGTTTCCAGGTATTCCATTTGCCAACTGAAGTCGTTGAGAATTAATAGGCCCCCAAAACATTTCCTTGGATACATAATGTAAAAGCTGCCAACTCTGGCCACTTCCAGTGATGTCAGAAGCAGCAACGTTAAAGCATAATAAAAAGGAGATGAAATACCATAAGCCACGCTGCAAATGGAAGCCGTCCCAAAAGAAACAGTAAGGAAACCTGGTGCATTCACCAAGAGGAACATTTACTCTAAATTCAGCTTCTGATCAAAATGTCCGCAGGCCACTGCTAAGAAGAGGAGCAGGAAAATCTTCTTCTACTGCCATGAATAATAAACAAGTGATCGAATTTATTGGACTCTTCAAAAACAATCTAGCAATGTATAGCAAATTTTAACTGAGATAGAGAATGAAAGTTCAAGTAAAATAGAAGGAGAATCCTGGGATCCTCACAAAAATGTGACTTTTTTTTAGAAAACAGAAGGCTTTTTTCACAAATAAACGGATGGACTGGCTTCTGGTCTGGTATGGAAGAAGTTAGTTAACAATAAAAAGCTGAATAGACTGAAAAATCAGCAGTTCTCCCTATATCTTTCAGAAAAGGGAAATCAGAGGGAAAATCAACCACCTAGAATTGGAACAATAAACAAGTGGATACAGAGAATCGCAGTATAGCATAAACCCAAGAGAGAAACTTCCATGGAAGCTGGTACTGGGTAGGGAAACCTGACTGCGATTGAGGAATAGCTTGAGGCTCTGTGTGGATATGTCTGACTCAGAACTCCAGGGGGACCCAGCCCTGGGGGCCTCACGTTTGACCCTAGCAGGTCATTGCAGAGAAAAACCCCCCTCATGCTTCCAACAAGGAGAGACAGAAAGAAATCGTTTTGAATACACCAGAGCACTCTATCCTTTATCCAAAACTTACTCAAGAGAAAAAAGATTTTACCAGGGCTTAACCCTTCTGGGAAAGCCTAAGGGAAGGGAGAAATGCCTAACTCTAGATCCTTCTGGCAGTCCTGTCCCACCTAAGGGGCAAAAAAGACACTAAGGAACATGGGTGGACCTGTCCAGTGGCACAAGCTCATGAAAAGACCTAATCCTAGGACATTTTCCTCCCTCCACACCTCACTGCAGCACACTGAAGGCCCTTTTGCCAGATTTCCTCTCTGCCAGCCCATTGTGTCCACCAACAACAGCACAGTTTAAAGATCCTGGATACCCGATCAGACTCAGACTCAGACAGGGTAGGCGTATTGAAATTATCAGACCAGGAACTTTTTAAAAATTGACTGAGATTCTGAAAGGAGACCTCCAATGGGAAAAGCACGCCATGTGCAAGGACAAATGATTAACCTCAACAGACAGAAGACAGCTCTAAGACAGAGCCGAAAAGAGATGGTAGGAACAAAAAACACTTTAACAGAGCGATTGTGAACAGCTCAGTGGTAGACGGGACACCGCAGAGGAAAGAATCTCTGAGCTCCAGGAAATGATCGAAACTCCTAAGAATAAAAAATCAAAGAGAAAAATAGATTTTAAAAACAGAACATGGTATTCAAGAACTGCGGAAGAACTGCAAAATGGGTAATGCACAAGGAGAATACCAGAAGAGGAAGAAAGAAAACAAAACAGAAGTAAAATTTGAAGTCATAATGGCCAAGAATTTTCCAAAATTAAAGTCAGATATTGAGCCACAGATGTTCAGAGGAAACCATATGCCAAGTGATAAACCAAAGCAAGCAAACTATACACCCAAAAAACCTCACACCTAGGAATATCACCTTCAAATTGTGAAATATATACATCAATAGTAAAGGGGAAAAATCTTAAAAGAACCAAGGGGCAGAGAAATAAAACTTCCCCTACATGAGCAAAAATAAAAATGTCTTCTCAAAAATCATTTAAGCAGAGAATGGAATAAAATATTTAGTACTAAGCGATTAAAAACTCACTAACCTGAAAGTCTATAACCTGTGGAATAATCATTCAAAAGTGAAATAAATACTTCTCAACCAAAAGCTGAGAATATTTGTTAGTAAACCTGCTTGCAAAACATGTTGAAAAAAATGCTTCAGAAAAAGAAAGATATGTCAGAAACTCAGACCTTTAAAAAAGAAGAGCATCAGAAAATGAATAAGTGAAAGTAATATTTTCAAATTTATTTTATTCTTAATTTATCTAACAGGTAATAATTTCACGCATGCACACACACACTTACACAGTGATATTCCAAATAATAACTTGCCAGTCAATGACAGCCATAGGTGATTTGGTCCCATAAGATTACATTTTCCAGTAACATTGTACTTGCCTTGTTTTGTTAGGTGCCTTTCTGATGTTCACACACTGTTATGGATTAAAAACTGGTGGTCAGCTTAACCCCAGCTGAATTACATCAGCATGGTGCTGAGCATAAATGTTCCACCTGAGGAAAGTTGCCAGCATAAATAGAGACATGGAGAAGGAGAAGCTTGCCTTGAGGTGTTGAGGCATTGTGGGTTCTCCCACGTGTTGCTGTTTGAGCCGTTGGTTCTCCTGGAGAAGCTCTGGTCCTCACATCGAGCATTGCTTCCTGGCTCCAGAGGGGAAGACGTGTGCTGCTTTATCTCCAGGAAGAACTTGTCATGCTGGCATGTACTCATTCCTGGCACGTACTCGACTGTGCTTTTCGTTGGAGGAGCTCCGGGCCTCCGTGTCGCTGAGGATGGCTGTGGTGCTTTCAGGACAGTCCTGGTCTTTGTTGTGAGTGTGACTTCTCGGCTCCAGCATAGAACCCCCAATCTACCAGCACAGCTCCTTCATCCTGCTGGGATAGACTTCCTAGTTTCCACCACTGACCTTTGGGCATGCCCAGTATGGATCCATAAAAGAGACTGGCATGAGTCCTTCTTGTGGGCTCTAGACCTCCAGTTGGACTCATGGGAGAAATTTTCATGAGCCCTGGGTCTTCATCTGGACTCATGTGGGACAATGCTGTGGGATTCAGGCCCTTGATTAAATATTCTATGTCTTGAGTGTTATGGATAGATTTCCTGCATTTTCTTGTGTTAACTCTGGGTGACTATCATAAAAATATAAACTCCATGTCCTGATTCTAATTGTTTTCCACACAACCCCTGACTACAATACTGACAAAATCATCTAAAATTCTTTTTTCTCAGAATATATCCCTTGATACCTGAATATATACTAACCTTCCCTGGAGGGAGATATCAGAAAGTGAATTGTAACTGAAATAGTGATTGAAAACTCAAGTAACATAGAAAAAGATTCCATAGATCCTGATAAATATTACTTTTTAACAAACATAAGAAGGTGCTTCTAAAAAATAAGCTGATAGATTCAACATTGAAGTATCAACTAATGTAACCTAAACAAGCTAAAGAAGAAAAATCACATGATCATATTAATAGATGCAGAAAAATCATTTGATAAAATCAACAGTTTATATCACAATTTTCAGCAAACAGAGTTGAGAAACATATTCTCAGTAAAGAACATCTACCCAAAAAGCCCATGCTTAATATTATTTCTGATGGTGAGAACAAAAACTTTCCCCCAGACTATGAACAAGGCAGAGATTTCCCCTCTCATCTTTCTTATGTTTTATCATTGTACCGAAAGTCCTGGCTAATCCAAAAGATGAAGAAAGGAAATAAAAGGTAGATAAGGAAGAAACAATGAAATAAAACTCTTTGCTTCAGAGATATTTTCATCTATGTAGAAAATGCAAAAGAACTGGCAAAACACCTTCTGAAACTAAATAATTATATCAAGGTTGTAGGATACGAGATTAATGGACAAAACTCAGTTGCTTTCATACATGCCAGCAATGACCAAGTAGAATGTCATATCCAACATATATAACTGTTTACATTGGTACCTCAAGAAATGAAATAGATATAAATCTAACAAAACATGTACAAGACTTACATGAGGAAAACTACAAAAGTTATCATAGAGTAAATTAATCAACAGAGAAATATTCTATATTCATGGGTAGGAAGTCTCAGTTTTGTCATTATGCCATTTCTCCTTGTTTTGATCTACAAATGAAATACAAGCTCAATGAAATCTCAGCAAGTCATTTGTTGGTGGTGACAAACTTAAAGTTACTACGTAAAAGCAAAAGATCCAGAATAGGAGAAGAACAAAGTCAGAAAACTGACACCACCGAACCTCAAGATTTACTGTAAAGTTACAAAGTGGTGCTGCTGTAAGAACAGACAAATAGATCAGTGGAATAAAATATAGAGCCATGAAATCAATTTACATAAATACAGCCGATGGATCTTTGAGAAATGAAGAAAGGAAATAAAAGGTAGATAAGGCAGTGCAGTGGAGCAAACATAGCCTTCAACAAATGGTGTTAGAATGACTAGACAACCACAAGCCAAAAAATAATGAATCTAGACAGACTTAACACCCTTCTACAAAATTTAACTTCAAATAGGTCAGACACCTAAGTGCAAATTATAAAACCATGACAAAATGAAGAAAAATCTAATCATAAGGGCTAGGAAGAGAGACAGTAAATAGGAAGGGCACAGAGAATTTTTGAACAGGGCATTTATTCTTTGAGATTAAAGTGGTAGACATGTGTCATTATACATTTATCTTAAACCACAGAGTAAATGAAGCTGAAAGTGAACCCTAACATAAACTACGAACTGTGGGTGATGTGTCAAGGTAGGGTCATCACTTATAACAAATATACATAGTGGTGCAAGATGTGGGCTGTGTGTGTGCTTGGAGGAACTGGAACAGGGAGTATCTGGAAAGTCTCTGTACCATCTGCACAATTTTTCTGTGAACCTACAACGGTTCCTCTAAAACACTTATTTAAAAAACTCAATTTACTGGCTCACAGATTTTTGGTGGCATTTCCTTTCAGATTATATAGATTTGCATAATGCACATATTTATCACACTAATCTGAACTCTAGACTTGCCCCCACACTCGGATGAAATCCTGGGATCAAGTCTGTACCATTATAAAAACCTTATCTTCTGTTGCTAAAGCTCATGAGGCTCCCAGATTAGTGCCCGGGACAGTTTCACATACACCTTCACATTTTGTTTCCACAACAAGCTAGAGAGTGGGGCATTTTATCTCCATGTGCCACACAAAAACACTAGATTTCAGAAATGAAGTCATGTCTTGGTTACTTTTCTCTCCTTGCTGGGACAAAACACCTGACACCCAAAATGAAGAAGGAAAGGTTTATTTAGCTCATGGTTTGTGGAGGTTTCAGTCCATATTCAGCTGACTCCAAGGCAGGGTGGCATGGTACCCGGGCAACACTTCAAGGCAACAGCCAGAGAGAAGAGGAGAAAAACAAGCCTCTTCTCCTCCCTTATATTGTACATAGGCTACCTCCCACCCCAGGGTGGGTGAAGCACTCACAAAATCTCCTTGCCCTCCTCTTGCACAGGATGAGGATATTTATAAAGCAAGGATCCTGGCTCCCTGCGAGTCTGTCAGTTAAACTTCTGAACTTCTCAAGTTGACACAGTGTATCAAGCATAACAATCCACCCCTTGTCAACTTGGCAAGCAGACATATTTCTTTAAAACAGGTTTCCAGATACAAAAGCATGCTTATTCTTATCATTTCACAACTTGAGCATTGTAACACAGCTTAGCAATCCTTAAGAACCAACATTAAATCTATCAATATTATATTACATTAGAAACATAACATTAGTCCTTAGACCCCCAAAGACTCATATACATCCCTTTATACAAAAGTCATTAGACCAGCTGCAAGCAGTTGCCAAAGTCCTAACAGCTTTAGCATTGCCAGAAAGTTTAAGTCCCCAGTCTCCTCTGAGATGTAAGGCAAAGCTTAGCTGCAAGCCTCTGTGCAAAGGAAAACAAAGTTAAAAACTTTCAACATGCAATGGCACAAGATAAACATTCCCATTCCAAAAGGTACAAATGGGGATACAAAGGATTGGGACTAAAACCAGTCCAAAATCCAGCAGGGAAAATGTTAAGTCCTATAGTTGCACATCCAGCATCTGAAGCAATCTGTAACAAATTGTGAGCTCTAAAGGGCTTGTGTGGTTCCATCCCCATGGCACTTCCGGTGGTTATAGGTCCCAGAGCTTCTCTCTTAGGCCAACTCTGCTCAATCTTTGCAGCTTTCCTTAGATAATCCATGCTCCTGGCTTTTTTAAACTTCTGGGGTCACCACTGCAGCTTTGGCTTCACACTCACAGCTTCACACACTACCCTCTCAGGGGCACACTGCCTGGCCCCCAGGCCTTCTGAAATCAGGGTAGAAGCTGTTGTAACCTCAGAACTCATGCATTCTGCATGCACCTAAAACCAGCACTATGTGGATGCTGCCAAGGTCTACTGCCAGCTGGAGCAGTAGCCAGGTTTTCTTCTCTCTTAGGGGTGGAGTGCCTGGATCACCAATCCCTCTGAACCTGATTATGGGAACAGATTGTCTATGTCACCTCCATTCTGAAACCTGGCACATCTGCCACCATCTTGGAAATTTGTGTGGCCTCCACCACCACTCTGGAGCATGGTGCTCTGCAGCTTTCACCTCCAAGCAAAGTCGTTCACCTTTACAGTTTTGAGACTGCAAAGGGTGGAGACCCACTGCCTCTTCCTGTGATGCTCATGGGCCATCGTTTTTATTTCTCTGTTCCTTCTCAGCAGTTGAAATCTCAGCTCTATCTTTACAGTTCGCAGCTTTCTGGCCAAACTCAACATTTTAAATCATCCTGCTGGGCTCTTTGCTCTTGATTCACAACATAAATCCGGTTAAAAGCCCCTAACAATAGCCATGCCACAGCCCCAACATGTGACTGCCTTGAAATTTCTTCTGCAAGATGAATTACTCCACTGCCCTTAATCTTAGTCTCAGACAGTCTCTGGACATGAGTGAAATGCAGACAAACATCCTGCCAAGCCATAACACACGTGATCTGGAGTCCAGTCCCCAATGCAGTCCTTTCCAGCAGAACCCTCCCAAGCCTGTTTTTACCGGTTTTCTGGTCTTCTGAGCTCTGACCAGAATCTCCCATACAGAACAGCCTAAGCTCTCCCAGGACTACCCTTTCAGGTGACATCTCCGAACCTTTCCAAACTCTTCCCACAAGCTATTCCCAAAAGGTCTTGAACCACATGGTCAGGTATAATCACAGCAATGACCCCACTCCTCCAGTACCAAATTCTGTCTTAGCTACTTTTCATTGCTAGGACAAAACACCTGACACCAAATGAAAGAAAGAAAAGTATTTAGCTATTTGTGGAGGTTTCAGTCCATAATCAGCTGGCTCCAAAGCAGGGTGGCATGACACAGGGACAACACTTCAAGGCAGCAGACAGATCAAAAAGGGGAAAGCCAAGCCTCTTCTTCTTTTTTATATTGTACACAGGCTACTTCACCCCCAGGGTGAGTGTAGCACTCATAAAATCTCCTTGCCCTCCTTTGCACAGGATGAGGATATTTACAAAGTAAGGTACCTGGCTGCCTGCTGAGTCTGTCATTAAACTTCTAAATTTCTCAAATTGATACAGTGTATCAACCATAACAAGTAACTTGCTCCTTAATACATAAATACATTCTCAAACACACTACTATTAGTGAATACAACAAAATATATAACTTTAAGCTCTGTGTAAGTATGTGTGTGTTTATATATATATGCATGTGTGTGTGTGTGTGTGCACGTGTGTGTTGGGAAGCATGGTAGAAGTGTCCAGCTCTATGTCCACGATTTAAAAGTAATTACCTACAAATGAAATTCAGGAAATAAAAACAAGAAAGGCTGTTTTGTGATTATGAAAAACACCCAAGGAGTCATTTTCACATCCTTAGGAAAAAACTACAAGAGTCTAAAGACAGCCAAGAGAGCTACTAACACTGGGGGTGCTGGCACACATCTATAATCCCAGCACCCGGGAAAGCTGAGGCTGAAGGATCACAGCAAATTTGAGGCCAAACTGGGCTATAAAGTAAGTTCAAGGCCAGCCTGAGTTACATAGTGAAACCCTATCTCAAAAAGACCATAGAGAGAGGGAGAGAAAGAGACAGCGAACTAATAACTCGGAGGGTGATATTTTCATACCTTTGTGGCTCCATCCTGAAAAACATAAAGATGTCAACTATCTTCAAAGACATACAGTCATCAGCGTCTCGAGTTGGAAGAGAATGTCTCCACTAACACCTTATTATGCCCATGAGAGAATATCTGGTACATGGTTTCTTGCCACTAAAAAGTCATGATCTTTACAAGATCCAATGCAGACTTTTGTGGGTCTGTAACACTAGCAACTTGTTTCAGCTGGAATTATCAGCAACTAACTGCTGAAACAAACAACCCTGTGGTATGAAAGAGCAATGAAAGCTGAGCACCTTTCTTCTAAAAATGTATCAGGGCTCTGTTCACTTGTGCCTCAGTCTTCTTCCTACCTCTCTGGAGCCTCCACATGGAAAACGTCTACATCACATAGGACATTTTGGAGGCCATGACCTAAGGTAGCAAAAAAAAAAAAAAAATCACTTCTCCCACTTCATTGGCCCAAACTCATTGGCCCAAACTCATTGGCCCAAACTCATCCAATACAAAAGAAACCTGGGGGGTCGTGGTTTAGCTGTGTGCCCTGGAAGGAGAGGAAATGTGGGTGTATGCAAGCTACCAGTTCAGCCAACAGTCATTGTGCTTCCTGGAAAGGAGATGTCTGGAGAGGAGAGGGGAACCAGTGTGGAAATCACAACCAGTGAATTGAATTTAGCTCAGCTCTGCTGTGGACTTATTTGGTGATCTGGGCTCAGATACTGAAACTCTTCAACCCTCAGTGTCTCACATGTGAGAAAGCTAAAAGCAATTACCACAGGTCACAATGACATTGAAGACTGCTTAAAGACTTACACGGAAGTGTGAGCTTTAAATTATTAAAGAGCAAAACACAGGACCGTTCAGCCATAGAAGAACTTTGCAAATGAGACTCAGGACCCCCACCAGGGGAGAGGGATCTCTCATCAGGTACCCAGCCTCACGTCCACTCCTGCCCAAATCCAGACGTGTCTGCTCAGCACGGGTCTCCTGAACCCCAGGTCTGCAGCCTCAGCTGTCGAGGTGACTGGAGAAACATAACAGCACTGCCCCTCAGCTACGTTTCACAGAAGGCCGTCAATGCCTCTGCCTCTGCCCCTCTAGTCTCAGAGATGTGACACTGTTGCTCAGCTGTCCTCCCAGTGGCAGGAGCAGACACACATCTTCCACCTCTGGAGAAGCTAGGGAAGCCTCACCCCAAGTTCTTTCTAAATCTAAATTTCACAGTCTAGAGCTTGAGTAGTTAAAATGCTTAGTAGCAGAGGCTTCTCCTTTCCATGTATTTGCCCAGGGAAATCACGAAGGAGCCAGGCTGCTTGTAGTGGCTGATACCACCATACTTAAGACCAAAATTTCATCCCAGTGGTTACAAAACGGCTGCCCAGGATTTTCATTTTTTTTCTAGGCAGCAAAGTGGGTGACAGAAAGAAAAAAGGGCTCACAGGAGCTGACATTGCCCCTTCTCAGAAAAAAAAAAAATGACCTTCTCAGAGGCCTCACCCAAGACTTCCCCTTAATGTCATTGGCCAGAACTTATTGTCCTATTGCCACAGCTCTCTGCCGTCCCTCTTGGAAAACTTCACTTGGCTTTCCTGATCTGTGGGTGCTGCCTCCATGAATCCAACCAAACATGCATGGAAAATACTAGAAAATCTAGATCTGTACAGAATACATACAGACGTCTACCTTCTCATTATACCCTAAGCAATACGGTATAACAACTATGGATAGAGTACTGCGTGTCGTATGAGGTATTAGAAGAAAGCTAGGGATGACTTAGTACTGGATATAAAGGGTGTACATAGGCTGTAGGAAAAAACGAGGGCATTTGATAAAGGGACCGAAGCAGCGCTGATCGGAGTCTCACCAGTTCCCTCATATACACAGGGAGGACTGAACGATTTTTGTCTGTACATTTTCCCTCTGAAAATGAATCTGCCATTAAAGAAGAGGGAGAAACATAGATGAAGCAAGCAGTTCTGGCTACAGAGTGTACATAAAAGACCAACAGAGCTTCACTTTGGGGGGTTCAATTTAAGCTGGGACACAGAGAGGAGGATGCTGTGTTTAGCGCCCTCTTCAGAGTGAGTTCATCAAATGCCCCGAACAAGAGCAGCGGCAGAGCGAGCATCTGCCTGGCTCAAACAGCTCAAACCGTGCGCATTTCCACATAATTACTGATTTCCTCAACAGATTGAATGTCTAAGTTTATCTTCACTTTAATCCAATTTCACGCCTGGAGCAGAGGGATTCCTGCAGAAGGTCTTTTGTAACCTTCTGATATCATTAATTATTGCTACATTGGGAGTTTCTGCACAGAACAAGCAGGTTTTTAAATAGAAATCATTTGTCTCTCAGCAGGGAAACTCAACGGCTTTATTTCCGAGGATTCAAGCTTCTGCCCTTGAGTCATCAGTTTCCTGGTGACCTCCCTGCACACACCTCCAAGCTTCCCTTCCTCTTTGTTTCCCAGATCCGCCCAATTTGCCACCTGTAGTGGGAGGCGTCCGTTTCCTCCTCTAATTGTTGAATGGGGTTTGCTGGAAGGAAAGGCCAGCCTTTCCCTGTGCTCTGGGCAGTTGGTCATGCGTCCTGGTAATTTTCTATTAAAGGAAATCCCCTAACTCATTAAAAAATAATAATAATAGATTAATTGACCAATTCAGGAACAAATCGCTCCAGGACCCAATAAACTTTGCAGAGAGTGCATTCCAATTACAGCCCCACTCAGCGGGAGCTCGGCGGGTAAGCCAGTCTAAGCCTTCTCCAGAGTAAAGGAATTTTTATGTGCTCAGTTCATGCCACTCTTCTGACCAGCATGGAGTTCAGGCCCAACTGCAGTTCTGCATTTCATTGCTGTAACTGCTATTGTGACCTGGAGCAGCTGCTAATGACTCCATGAACCCAACAGCGCCTCGGAAAGGATGGCCTTGAGCTTGAGCCTTCAGGGGCCCATGGACTGAGAGGTCACCCTTCCCAGGGCCCAAACATCCAGGACGCCCTCAGCATCCTGGCAGACGGTGTAACTGCAGCTCACCATCCTCACTACAAGAAGGTCAGCAGGAAACAGGGACTTTGGTAACTAAGCGATTGTAAAAGCAGGCCAGGAAGTGTGGCCCAGGCTGAGAAATGACCCTGATGGGCCTTGGTGATGATGACAGAAGATGCTTCTGCACGGGGCTGCTCCCTCCAGCACACGCTATATTATCATTTGGAAACCTGTGACACTATAACAACATTCTTCCTGAAAGGGCACCAGCATGTAAAAGATTTCATGTGAAACCAGATTCTAAATCAACTCAACGAATGTTCACTAAGCACCTCTTCTGTGAGGTGATGGGTACGTTACTTTGTTCTACTACAGCAATTGTTTTATTCTATGCATCTCATCATGGTGCATACAGTATCTTACCTACCCACAACTTATTTTAAAGGGAGGGAGGGAGTTATGTCATTTTGGAAGTATCACTCCTGGAATGAGATGATTTGAGTGTATCCCTGAACATCCCTGTGCCAGAATCTTGTTCTGTGCTGTTGGGAGGTAGCGGAACTGTAAGGGGTGAGGTCCAGTGGAAGGTGATCAGATCCTACGGCCTGGCCTGGAAGGGATGCATGTTGGTCTCGTGGTCTGAGTTCCTGAAGAACTAGATTGCTTTACAGCCAGGCTGCCCCGTGCACTTCTTCTGTAAAGGGCCGCTTCCCTTTCTGCTTCTCCACTGTGTTGCAATGCAACCAAGGATACATCTCCAAGACACAGATGCCACGCTCTTTGGACCCTTTAGCTATCCGAATCATGAGCTAAG
The DNA here is from genome assembly GCA_004027295.1 of Dolichotis patagonum. Taxonomy (NCBI): domain Eukaryota; kingdom Metazoa; phylum Chordata; class Mammalia; order Rodentia; family Caviidae; genus Dolichotis; species Dolichotis patagonum. The sequence goes on from PVJX010006180.1 coordinate 49,280, forward strand.
TAAACCTACTTTGCTTTTAAGGTAACTAGCTTCAGATATTTTGTTATAATAACACAAAATGAACTACCATACCACTGCCTTTCATGGTTCCAATCTGCCAGAAATTACACCAGCCCCCCACACTATTTGTGCAGACCTGCTTTGTCTTTCTTCCTCTCTGGGGCTTATAGCTGCACCTTCACCCTAGACTTCCTGGGCCTTTCTTTTCTCCCTGCAGGGTGGCTTCTGATGGTATAGCTCTGGTCTACACTTACCTCCTTCTGCAGGGTGGAATCCTTCTTCCAAACCCCACTGTTCCATTGTTGCAAGACATGCTCTGCTCCCGCACTGGGCCAGGAACCCGACAGGCACCTGATGCATGGTTGATGAAGGACTTCACTCACGGTCAACACCTGAGTCACTGCTCTGTGCTCTCACCCCTCCCCCATGGCACCTGAGTGACCCACACTCTCCATATTCCAAGGCAGCAAGGAAAAATTAACTCAGGAGCCTTCCAAGTCAAAACAAGTTTCCAACATCATCTGGAATAAAATAACATCTCCTTAATTAACTGAAAATTTTTTCCATTACTTATCTGGGAATGTGAATATGCCATCAGAATTCTTGATTCTCAGAAACTTACAACATTCTAGGCATGCTACACATATGCAAAAATTACACAGTATGATGGGAGGTGTTTATTAAAACAAAAACTACACACACATTAGTAAAACTGCATCTACAGCACTGAGTATTTGTAATGGTGTAAAATATTAATGTACACTTGATGCCAAGTTATTCTGAAGCCTCAACCCAAACTCCTCTCTGGCAGGAACAATTCTGCATAGGCAATTAGATACACGTGCAAATATTTAACTGTAAGTTGGTGCTTATACCACTGAAAGAGTGGTTCATCAACTAGCCACCTGGTTGGCAGAGACAATTAAGGATTTGCCTGTATTACAACTAAATCCTCACCACCTTCGTAATCCTCTGGTAATGCAAACAATCGTGGAAATTTTAAGATAGAAGGAGAGGAAAAAAGAATTGAAAGATACTTCTGAATCCTAAATTCCCAATGGAGGCCAAAGTACTAGAAATACTCCAGCTGTATATATTTAATCTCTATGCCATTTTCCAAGTCTCTTAAGGGATCATGAATTTCTGAGTTGGCTGAATACATTCAAATTTATTCTTCAGTTCGGGTGGTGTTGTAGTCAGGGGTTATGTAGAGAACAATTGCAATCAGGACACAGAATTTATAATATTTTATGATGGTCACCTAGAGTTAACACAAGAAGGTGAAGGAAATCTATCCACAGAGCTCAAGGCACAGAATATTCAGCCAAGGGCCTGGATCCCACAGCAATGTCCTGCAGGAATCCAGATGAAAACCTAGAGCCCATGACAATGCCTCCCATGAGTCCATCTGGAGTTCTAGAGCCCACAAGAAGGACTCATGCCAGTCTCTTGTATGGATCTGTGCTGAGACGGCCCAAAGGTCAGTGGTGGAAGCCAGAAAGTCTATGCCAGCAGGATGAAGGAGCTGTGTTGGTAGGTTGAGAGTTTTACACTGGAGCTGAGAAATCATGCTCAAACTGGGACCATGGCTACCCTGAAAAGCACCACAGCCATCCTCAGTGACACGGAGGTCCCGAGCTCCTCCAACAATAAGAACAGTCAAGTACATGCCAGAAAGCCAGCATGACAAGCTTCTCCTGGAGATTAAACAGCACACGTCTTCCCCTCCGGAGCCAGGAAGCAATGCTCAATGTAAGGACCACAGCTCCCCCAAAGTGAACCACAGCCACATTCACCAACAAGGTCCCAACCTCCTCCAGTGACAATGGTCAAACTCACACTGGGGAAGCTAGTCATGATGAGCACCTCCAGGAGAACCAACGGTTCAACCAGCAACACTTAGAGAAACCCACAAGCCTAGCTTCTCCTTCTCCACGTCTCTATGCTGGCAACTTTCCTCAGGTAGAACATCTATGCTCCACACCATGCTGATTTAATTCAGCTGGTGTTAAGCTGGCCCCCAGTGTTTTAATCCATAACAGGTGGATTTTCAATGATTGCACATTTCATGTTGGATATGAACATTTTCAGGTCTAGGAATACTGGTAGAATAATTTCCTACCATGAGGTAAACTATGGGTTTAATCCACAGCATTATTCAGACACAAAAAAGAGATCAACATTTTTAACATTTAATTAGCATGTAAAACATCAAGTGTCATCACATTAAGTAGTAAGTTCTAATGTATTAAGGCATAAATACACACACAGATATATTTATAGAAATATATGCAGAAAAAACCAAAATTTTGTAATCTCCAACTTGCTCACTTGTCCTGGAAAAACAAATAACAGGACATTTATCATAGTGTGCAGAAATGAAAACTGAGCCTGGAATCAGAAGGTAAAATCAAGCCTATTTTGCTTGCAGGTTTGCAATTTTAGCAAGCTAACTTTGCCGAGCCTGTTTCCTTAATGGTGGAGAAAACAGAATCCATTGAAGCAGAAGCAGCCAAGTGTTCACCTTCTTCTCCTTCTGAGAAACAGAGAAAGGCAATGCTCCAAATTCTACTTGGCCAGGGCTCCCCAGCCTGCTAAGAGGCACCGCTGACAGTCTTGGAAGCATTCACTTGTCTTCCTAGAGCACACCGCTGGAGGTGGCCTTAAAAATCACTCATCTCATCCAAAAATGTTTCCAAATTAATATCACCTTTAAATCCAATTTAGAATGACAATGGATATATGCTTCATCCATATGGCTCAATAGGCAGTGAATGACACTGAACCTAGTAATGTGAACTATAGTACAGCTAAGCTGTGTATTTGCATTCCAACAAGTCCACAAAGTAACCTTTTCCTGTAGCAATGAGACTCAATTCATGCTTCTAGCTTTTAAACACACCAATTCTTTCCAATCCACAGCCCCAAATCCACCCAAAGAATTTCCAGATACATATACTTTTTCTAATGCAATGAAGTTCTGTTGGGGTCTGTACCTAAACCCCCAACTCCCCAAATGGGTGCACACGAAGGCTCAAAAGAATGAGACACGTGGCATCGTCTTTAGGGCTGTGGGAGAAGTAAAATCCTTGGCAGAGCTGGTAACTCTGCTAGCTGGCTGGCCAACTGATGCTAGGCAGCTGGTGTTTAATCAGAACAAACAAGGAGTTGAGCGGACAATGGAGGAAACCTGAGCAGGATCTTGGGAGGGGTTCAAGGACTCCTCAGAGCAACAGATGAGGCTAAGGAACACTATCCAGAAAGTATCTAGGTGGCCTCAGCTGTGGCCTATCTCGCCCCTTGAGGCATCTCCTTGTTCTCAATTCAATCATGCTCGGACCTCGCCACAGCCCTGCATGTGTATTCAGCTTCAACGCTCAACCAAAAAGTTCTACTTTGTTTCTTATTTAAATGTTGTGTGCCTTAAAAAATAAAAATCAATCACAATGTTAGAATGTACTTTTTTATAAGTTGATCGGGCATTCTGACAATTTCATCTTAAAAATCTCAACCCAGATGCCTGTTGGTGTGTTTGGGCTAAGGACAGGAGTTCACATCATTTCAGTGCACTGCCTTGCAAGTGTCACCCTGTTCACAGCCTCTGCTCATTGTAGCTCTGTTTTGCTTGAGAGGCAGAGCAGTGTTGTTTAAAGGACAAAAACCTGCCACCAAATAAATGAGCTCAATGTGACTGGCTTCCTCACTGCATGACACTGGACAATCAATTACCCTTTCTGGACCTTGATCGCCTTGTCCATAAAATACAATATTAATATCTACAAGTCGGGATCATCATTCCTCCCTGAGAGCTAGGTGTCCCAAACATCCAAGGCCTCCAACAAGCAGACTTCTGAACGCTTCTCTCTACACAAATAAAGCCCCAAACACAATGTGCCAAACTTAGTCCATGTTGCCATTACTTACGCTGAATCATTTTTCTAGTGAACAAAAGTTTTCCTTGGAATTTTCTCCTAACAGTAATAAGTGGTCTTTGATCATTCAAGAAATCTTGGGAGATTTTCCAGCAACATCCTCACCTGATGTCTCACAGTATGACACCTTGTACTGTAGCGGTTGAGGTGTAACAGAAAACCAGTTACTAATTTCTGTCTAATGTGAACAATTTAAATTTTTATTGTGAAATAATTCTATCCTGATGGAAATTTGAAAAGGTAGTGTGGAGTCAGTGTGCTTATGTGGAGAACTAACTTGGCAATGGTGACCTTACATAAAACAGCAGTACAACGTCAACATCAGAGGACTGACTTCAGCATACTAATGCTAGCCAGACTACACGCCTTAGTCAGTATCTACCAGTATTTACAGATCTACATATCTTCTGAGAGTTTGTGCACACATACAGGTCCAGTTTGATATCACCAGTAGACTCCTAAAACCACCACCAGCATGAGGACACAAACCACACCAGAATTCTCTCATGCAACCCTATATTCGTGTCTGAATGACACTTTTTAGAATCAAATGGGTTTCACAGCAGCATTACTCATAGTAGACAGTGAAAGCAAACCAAATGTCTGTTGGCAGATGAGCTGATAGGCAAAACACAGATACAATGAAATATCATCAGTCCTTATAAAGAAAGGAAATTCTGACACATGCCACAGCTGGGAGACAGCTAGAGTCATTGAATTAACAGAGACAGAAAGTAGCATGGTGGATGCCAGGGGCTGAGGGGAGAGAAGGAACTATCAAATGGGTAGAGAGTTTCAGATTTCCAAGACAAAAAGCTTCTGGAGATGGGTAGTAATAATGGTTGCGCTTCAGTGCAAACGTATTCAATGCCACTGAACTGTAAATTGAATGTATACTGAAGTGTATATTGAACTTACATTCTATGAGAACACAGTCCATGGAATGTGAAAGGCCTGTGTTCCAACCTTAGCCTGGAATGTTCTGTTCACTAGCTTTGTGATTTCATCCAGCAATTAACCAGTCTGCCTTCATTCCCTCTCTTCAAAATGCCAGTAATTGTAGAACACACTTCAAATGGGCTTGTGAAGTTTAAATAAGATGATGTTTTTTAAAAGTGCTTGGCCTGTACTTTGCACTCAATGGATGGAAAACCTTGGCCTCAATGGCCATCATCCTCCTCCTGGATATTCCAAGTCTTTTCCAGAAGGATGAGACCTAAGAGGGTCTACCAGGGGCTGAATTGAAGGGGTCAACTACTGAGCTGAGCAAGCTCATCAGTGTCTTCCCACTGAACAACTTGTGAACCCCACGTCACCCCAAGGACAATCTGGCCACACACTCAACCCAATGCAGCTTTATCACATTTCTACTGATTTTAAGTCAAAACATTTCTGTCTAGCATTTTTTTTTTAATGTTTCAATCCTAAATCCCACTTGCCCTGTGTTGGTAGCTTAAACATGTGAGAGGTCAAAGAAAATATAGGCCAATGAAAATAACATTGCAGCAAGAAATTAATTGCAAAGCCTGTTTAATATGACAGGGGACTCCCTAAAACCCTATTATATCCGTCCCCGCTTCTCTTCGCCGTGTGCACTGGTTCCGTGCACAAAGGCCAGGGCAGACTCCCCAGTGCATTGTTGCATTAATTTGACATTTCTGGCTCCAATTAACCTTACGTTTCAGTTATTTTCTAAAGATTGTTCTTGTAATTTGTGTAAGGCTATTTTCTTTTCAATTGCTATTTCACTGGCTTGTGCACAAAGACCTGTTACGAAAACCCCAGCTCAGTCTCCACATGTTTCAGAGTAACGCACTGTTGTTTACACTGTGCCTACTCATAAGCAGAAGAGTTGGGTAAGACACAGTTTCCTGTGTTGTCCTTTGGTTGGGACAACGTGAAGGGATCCTATGTCGGCACTGTGGGCATTATGACCTAATAACCCTTATTATGAGACAGGAACAAGGGTCCAACGTGTAAAAAGAATACTGGATTTTGATTCGGTAGATCTGGATTTTAATTCACCTGCATCTTTTAGTAGCCATGCTAGTATGGGCAGCCTGGGTGACACTGTAGACCCTCACTGTTCTCATCTGCTGAATGGGACGAGGCTATCCAGTAAATATTACTAGATAAGTCCTCTTCTCAAAAAGAGACATTTAGGAATGTGTTCCCAATTACCTCCTTATTGTCACTGCAGCTAGCAAACTAGGGCCCACATACAGGCTACCCTGGGACCTTGTCTGGCTTTAGCAATAAAGTTTTATTGAAACACAGTCATTTTTTATTCATCAAATTGCTTATGCCTGTTTTGTTACAAAAACAGTGCTGAGAAGTTACAACTGAGACCCCATGGCCCTTAAAATGTAACATATATATTATCCGGGCCTTGTGGACAATATTGTCAACTTCTAGAGGGAGGAAGGAGAGTAGATCCTAGTGTTCCCAAAAGCTTGTGTGTTAAAAGGTTGGCCCCCACCTTTGACACTATTTGGAAGTGTTGCAGTCTTGAGGAGGTGGAGCTTAGTGGAAAGAAGCTAGGTCATTGGGTGGGTAAGGAAGTTAGATCATTGCAGATTTGCCAAAAAAAGAAAGGAAGAAAAAACAATTGAGACTCTGCCCCTTCTTGTCTTTTGCTTTTGCTTCCTAGCTGCCATGAAGTTAGCAGCTCAAACCTATGTGTGTGGTTATACAAATTGTTTAAAACCTCAAAGAAATCCATTGTATTGATTGAATGAGTCATCTTCTCTGAAACAATTATCCCTGTCATTGAATGTTTAGACAATGTCCCTACCAAACTAAAAATTTAGTGAAACTGTTTTCTGACCAAAATGTCAGGAATCATTTCAAAGTCCTTCCCAAGCAAGAGATGGACACCATCTTCCTTTGTCAATGCTGTGTGTTCCCTAGCTGGTTAATAAAATGTTTCCCTACTTTTAAAAAAAGAAAGAAAAAAGAAAATGTTTCCCAGCATTCAATACCCAAAGTATTAAAAAGATTTTTTTTCACACTTCAGGCATCAGATGCCGAGTTTTAAAATACCCTACGTGGTGTGAACTTAGCTTTCAACATCAAATGCAGCTTTTCCAAGTTTGAAACCAAGTGGCTTAGAAATATAGATGCTGAGCAGCAAAATACACATGTGCAGAGCATTGTGCTGTGAAATTGACATATGTGTGAGCAAGTGTGGCCATTCACACCCAAACACACAGCTGGAGGTCCTCCCAGGATTCTGAGTCTCCCAACCCACAGTGGCTGTACGTGCACAAGACACACTCTCTCTCTCTCTCTCTCTCTCTCCCTCTCTCTCTCTCTCTCTCACACACACACACACACACCATGTACTATACATGCCAGCTGATAGATATGTTAGTGTATTTTGCATTAATGTGTGGTTCCATCCATATGTGCATTTGAAATCTATACAAGGCAGAGAATGCTCTACAAATACCTGATAAAACAGTTGTTCTTTCTCTATTAAAAAAGAACTATCTGTACATACTTTTAAAATCACTGCAATTTTGTTCCATGTGGATTCGGTGCACTTGAACAACCAAGAATATCCAAGAATGATTCCAGTAAAAAGTACAGCCAATCGCCCACATCCATGAATGCTAAGTCCAACCTCTGATCAAAAATATTTGAGAGAAAATGAGTCACACTGAATGTTCATAGACTTTTTTCCTGTCTTTATTCCTTAGACAATGCAGTATAACTATTTATAAGTCATTTATGTTGTATTAGGTCTTATAAATTATCAGGAGATTATTTAAAGTATACAAGAGAAAATACTTAGATTATACATAAAATACTATGCCATTTTATATTAGACATTTGAGCATCCATGGATTTAGTACCAATCCAGGATACTAAACCCAGTTTCTCATGGATTTCAAGGTACCACATATTACCTGAGCGTCCACAGGGTATGGGTCTTCTCAGGGAAAAGCAGCTTTAATGTTTAATAAACTATGAAAAGACTGCTTCAACTTCAATATTTCCAACCCTACCCAGCTTCTGCCAAGCCCAGTTTTTGAAGAAGTCAGACTCAAATTTTGATGTGTGTGAGCCTAGTGAAATTCATCATTTTAGAATGTTTTCTGCTGTAATTGCTACAGTTATTGAATGTTCTTTAACCCTCATAATAATCTCCACTACATAAATAAGTGAAGACAAATTAGGTCAAATAACCAGTTTAACTCATAAATGGCAATACTGAGGTAAAAAAAATTGAACACTGTGTCAAACTGCTGCCTGTTCCCTTACCTCCTGATCTTTCCTGCCTTCAAAGAGCTTCTTTGGGAAGTTTCTTCCTCATTACTGTTCTTTTGCGTATTTTAAATCCTTAGGAGTATTTCAGAAAGCACTGAAAGCAAATCCCAGTTCAGTGTTGGTACAAGAAGTCAGGATGGTGCCGTGATTGCGCTGGTATCCTGCGTAAGAATCCGGCATCAACTTCAGGCCTGTCTCCCTGGCAGTGGCCCTGTACCCAGCTTGATTAGTAACATCTTCCTCTTTCACTCTAGAAAGTGGCCAGGCAAACATAGTAGACTATAGGATCATTCCAGGCTTAAAACTTTTGGAAGAATATATATACAATGTGATCAAAATTGCAATGTTTAAATGTATTACAATAAAAGATACATCGCCTTTAATTCCCCCCTCATTTTGGACACACTTGTCTCATCATCTGTGCCACTTTCTGAAGCAGTTCCGGATGCCCTCTTTCGTGAGTGTCTTCAACTGCACTCTTCTTGCTGCTTCAGTGCCCTGCATTGATTCAAAAACTTTCAAGATCATTTTGACTTTAGGCAAGAACCAAAAGTCACACAGTGCCAGATCCAGTGAACAAGGTGGATGAGGACACACTATCATGTTTTCACAAACCTGTCTTTCTATTTGATGGCACAGAGAAGTAGCATTTACTGTGGGTTTTTTTTTTAAATCATATCTCATAAAGACTCTCACAAAAAAGGACTTGAGAACTGTCAGAAAGTAGTAAGAACAATGGGATAAGTGTGTTCAAAGTAAGGGTATTTTGAAGGGGAATAAAGCAATGTATCTTTTACTGTAATGATTTTTTTATTTAAGCATATATGTATTTCTTTATCAACCCTTGTACATTAAAAAGAATAATAAAAGAAATTCCCAGAGATAACCTGGATGGAAATTAACTGATGTTTCTCTGCAAAGTGCAATTAATAATAATATATCTCAAAATAGCTAGAAGAGGGTATTTTTAATGTAATCACCATAAAGAAATCACAAAAAATTTAATGTGACAGAAAGGCTAATTACTCTGATTTGATCACGACTCAACACATACGTGAATCAAAACATCACACTGGATCTCATAAATATGTATAATTACTATGTTAATTTTTAAGATTCCTGGTAGATTTACACCCTCTTGATTTAAGATTCTTGGGTACCGAGACCTTAAATCTCCTCTGGAGATTTCTCTGTAGTTTAAATGTCCAGTATCTTGGTACATGACACCACACCCAGAAGTCCAGGGATGCTGGGAAGTGGAAAATCTTTCCCAAAGTTCTGTTTTAAAACTTTACAATTTCTTCTTTAAAAGTACAAGTTTTTAAATTACATTCTGATTTCCAGCTTTATGTGGTTTCTTTTGTTTTGTTTTGCTTTTTCAATGCCAGGATTGAACTCAGGGCCTTGCACGTGCTAAGCAAGCGCTCTACTGCCCAGTTATTGGCCCAGTCATACCGATGTCTTTCTAATTTGCCCTATCAGTACAGCTAATAAATAAGAGAGCTGTTTAACTTTTATTCTAATTACACATTTCATTTCAACTGTTTACAATAAAACTGATTCATGCATATGTTTAATTGAGTTAATAAAGAATTCTATCTTATGGAATTATTTCCTGTTACCTCTCAATGCTATGTTATTCAGTCAATAAGGAAAGGTGAACGTAAAACTATGATTCCCTAAATCACACCTGTTTAAGTGTGGTATCTGGGTTAGGAATAGTTGTCATATTGACTCATCAGTGTGATGCAGATTTGTTCTCCAAGGATAAATGCACAGTTTCCTGGAAAGCACTGCTTTAGTTCTCAGAGAACCAGTCCTCCAGGACCTCTTGACAAAGGATTGCAGTCAAAGCCCTATTGCTGTGACATAGCAGGAAGGAAACAGAAAAATCCTGTACTCATTCCTGGAGACCAGCACAGGACCAGGCAAGTGTGGCCTCGCCTTCTGCACCAAGAAGCTGCTGCGTCACGCTTCACCAACCACCCACTTGCTGAGCTGCACAAACTGCACCTGGTCAGAAGTATTGCTGGCAAGACTTCAAGACATCAGGGTGGGCTATCGTGTTTTGTTTATGACCCCAAAAGCACAGGAAACAAAAGCAAAACTAGACTAATGGGATCACATCAAACTGAAAAGCTTCTGCACAGGGAAGATAACAATCAACAGAGTAAAAAAAACAACCTTCAGAATGGGAAAGACTGTTTACCAACTGTTCTTCTAATGAGGAATTAGTATCCAGAAAATGCATGTAACAGCAAAATACTAACTAATCCAATTTAAAAATGAGCAAATGATCTGAATAGACACTTCTCAAAGATGAGAGATAAATGGCCAACAAGTGTATAAAACAATGCTCAATATCATCAGCCTTCAGGGAAATGGGAATCAAAAATATAATGCCAATCCATTCTACACCAGTTAAAGTGGCTATTATCAAAACAAGACTAAAAATATTAAATGCTAATGAGGAGATCCATTAAAAAATAAAGAACTCTCATACACTATTGACAGGACTGTAAATTAGCATGGCCAGTACGAAGAACAGGATGGAATTCCTCCAACAGGTCAACCATATGATCCAGCTCTCTCTCTTCTGGGCATGTATCCAAAGGAAATAAAACCAGCACACCAAAGAAACACCTGCATACCCATGTTTACTGCAGTACTACTCACAATAGCTAAGATACGGAATCAACCTAAGCACTGTCAATGGATAAGCAAAGAAAATGTGAAATATATAAAAAATGGAATAGTATTTAGTCCTGAATAGTGAAGTCCTATCAGTTGCAACAAAATGGGTTGAAATAAAGGAAACTATGTTAAGTACAATAAGACAAATACTAAATACTGCATGTTTTCTCTCTTATGTGGAAGTTTTTTTAAAAATGACCTGAATGCAGAAGGGTGACTGTTAAAGGTTCAGTAAAGATGGGGCTGAGGAGGGCAAGACTGGACCAAGGGAGGCTGAGTTTGATTAATGCACCCAGGATGTACATATTGAAATATCCCAAAGAATCTGCTTATATATAATTAATATACACGAATTAAAATTTTGATGAGAGAGTTCCAACTTTAATCAACCTTACATAAAACTTCTATTTCCTAGGAAAAGGGAATTTTCTAAGATGCTTTTTACATAATGAAATTATCCACATTTCACCTTTTCTCAAAGCCCCAGAGCAGGAACATTGGTTTCCTATAAAATTGGGACCTCTGATCCCTTCAACATGGAAGTGTGTCCCAGGTTGGGGCTCCTGACTATCTCCTTTTGATTTGAGCTGGTTTCACACAAAGGACAAAACGTGCAAGCCTTGAGCACTTGACCCTCCTGAAAATATTTAACATCTGAATTAAACCGACAGGCTTTGCCAGAAGCGCTCTTCACATTTTATGTCTGAGGCTATTTTCCCCCAGCATTTAATCACTAAAACATAAGTAGATAAAGACAACTCTGATGAATTGTGGTCCCTGAACTAAATGCCATCAAGGAAATTCTTTATTTTCCCTTTTTCACAGCAAGTGTTATAAAGTGTTCTCCACCCTTTGCGTCCCCACTGGATTCAATTATCCTGGAAACAAACGTCATTGTTCAAAATGAAGATCCAGGGGCTATTAGTGTGATCCAACAGCTGTACTAGGGGTGAACCCAGAAGCAATGAGGCAGAGAGCCGGAGAGAGAGGCAAGGAAGCCGGCTTGATGGAGGATCAGAGACAATAAAATTATACAGCCCTCTTTGTTTACTGCCCTTTCGGGATTGATGCCAAAAGACCCATTCCACAACAATTGACTGCAAAAAGGAATAATGGTGCTTATTGGACATTTCCAGGAGGCATGTCTAGGCCACCTCTTTCCCAGTGAATCAGTCAACAATATTTATTAAGCACCTCCATCGTATAAAGCATGCTGCAAAGTGCTGTGGGGATAGAGAGAAAGAAGCAACTCGTGCCTTTCTTAGGCAGAAATGCATTCTTCTTGCTGTCTAGCTCCTATTCTTGAGCTCCTATTTCATGTGAAATCGTGGGCTGAACATGAGGGCCAGAAAGAAAAATAAAGTCTTACCCAAGGATACATCCAGGAAGCCTGTCCTAGAGGCCTGCCCTCTTTGGTGGCCGAGCCGGGGCTTGTTACATTGTGGCCCTGGACTCAACAGGACAAGACCCACATGCCGAGTGTAAAATGAATTCTCCGAGGTCTGGTGGAAACCATAAAGCAGGAAGATGTGGCCAGTACAGCATCCCTAAACCCACATGGACTCAGCTTGCAGAGAAGACTGGACAAGAGGAAACCGAGAAAATGAACAAGACCCCATACAGCTTGTGTGACCTTGAGTCCCTGGAGAAACAGGACACGCCCTTGGGTACTCTGGGATTCAGTTTGTGTGACTCTCCCTGAAAACAGGCCCTAAATTTTGAGCCAACTGTCCCTCAAAGGACTTCTATCTAGAAAATATAAAGAATTTTTTAAAAATCAGGTCCCACATATTCAAAGACTCAATCCAAAAATGGGCAGCTGAGATGAATATACACTTCTCAGATGAAGAAATACAAACAAAAAATAAATATATGAAAAAATGTTCAACATCATTGGTCATTTCAGACATGCACATTAAAACAACACTGAGATTCCATCTCACCTCAAAAAGCATGGCTATCATCAAGGAATCAACCAAAAACAAATGCTGGCGAGGCTGTGAGGGAAAGAACCCTTCTCCACTGTTGATGGGAGTGTAGAGTGCTATGACCACTATGGAAATCAGTGTGAGAGTTCTCAAAAAACTAGGATTAGAGATCCCATTCGACCCAGCTATTCTCCTTCTGAGTATCTTCCCAGAGAAATTAAGAGCATCATACCACAGTAATACATGTGCACCCATGTTTAAAGCAACAAACAAGTAATGCCTAAGTCTTGGAAACAACCCAAACACTCATCAACTGAGGAATGGATAAAAAAAGATGTGGTATTTTTATACAATGGAGTATTACTCAGTGATAAAGAAGGATGAACTCAAGGTTTTTATAGGTAAATGGATGAAACTTGTGACATATTCATAAGTGAAAGAAACCAGAGTTACGTGCATAAATGTTATATTGTCACCCTAGTGTAAGAAACCGAAAGGGTAAATAAGATCCTAAATATATAATAGATATTGTGAAAGGGAAAGTAATTGCTCAGAAGGAAAGAACTGAGATGGGGAAAGGAGAAAAGAAGGAAGGGAACAGAAGATATATATAGAAAGAGATATATAAGCTTGTTGAAGAAAACAGTTTGTCTTACATTGTTTAATCAATTTTGCATGCATGTATCTTGAAATCTGAACATCTACTCAGAAGATAACAGTATACAATACATTAACCATTGCTAATTCCCTATTATATTGTTATGAAATTCTATGTCATTGTTTTTACTAGGAATTTTACTTTTAAAATTAAAAAAAAAACTAAAAAGAAAATAGGTCTTCAAATGAATCTCTGGGAGGCCAGAAAATGGTCCTTAAGTTTCAGAGTACAGCAGACTCTGGCTGATTGGCGTCCCCAAGAATCTGAAGAGAGGCTGGAGCCCAGCCAGGTGATCAGGGACCCACAGGAAGCCACAGGCTGGAGCCTGTCCTGAGGACAGTTTGGAAAGGGTCATGCCACCAATGACTCCTACATGTCTGTAGGAGACAAGCCATGGCCTCTAAAGGACCCATCTTCCTAATGAGAAGGTAGCTGGAGAGATAAGCCAGGCCCAGAGGGCTGGTAACGTGCACAGAGCAGGGAGGCCATGCTTGCACAGAGCTCCCCCCAACCCCGGCCATTTTCATACACTGCATCTCTAATCCCCAATGTGATGGTGTTTGACTATGGAGTATTTTGTGGGTAACTGGATTAGATGAAGACATGAAGGTGATGGTTAAGCTTAACTGTCAACTTGATTGGCCTGGAAGCTTCCTGGGGGATTACTTTAGCACACTTCTGGGTGAATCTAATTGGGTCATGGAGGTGTGGCCTTAAGTACTAAAGGACCTCTGGTCCCTGGCCCCTTCCTCTCTAGCACTGTCCTCACAGCTCTATTTCACAGTTAAGGTGAGCAGCTTTGCTTCATTCCCTTCCACTGTGATATCTCTGCTTTACAGCACGTAACCATGGACTAAACACTCTGTGACCGTGATGTTTGCCTCCTTGCTCCTTCTCCCTCCATGGCCTTGCTTGGGCAGCATCTACTGAGATGCAGGAGGAGAAGGCAGAGCGAGTGAGCTACCATGATGTACACAGCTGGTCTGTGTTGCGTAGCAGAGAAGTTCTGGATTTAATCAGAGTTAGAGTTGTCTGTATCACACAGATCAGGGTGTCTTCATTCCTGACGGGCACTGTGTTTGTGGGAAAAGTGGGACTACCTGACCATGACCACTACAGCAGGGGACCCCAGGTAAGGTGGTAAAGTCTTCACGGAAAACAGATGTTGGGGAGAAACTGGGTCCCATTTTGATTACAACTTCAAGTCATGCTTATTCAAGAAATAACTAGAGGAGACTGGAAAAGATTATATTGGAGAGGTGGCCATTGAGAAACGTGCTATGGATAAACACGATTAAGTAAATCAGGATGAATGAGAGAGAAGTTCGTGGAAAGACAGTGGGCTCATAATTCATGCTCAGAATGTGAAATGATTTGAGCAAGGAAATGTTCTGAAGCCAGTCATGCTTCAGATAGCTCTGAAAAGAATGAGAGCGTTAAATTAGAAGTGAGGTCAGTTACACAGTTTTGGAACTTCTTTATCTAAGAAGTATTTAAGGCCTGGGGAACAGAGCACAAATGAAGGGGAGGGACACTGCTAGGATGTTCCAGAGTGTTCTCAAGCTCCTGGTGGCTATCAATGGGAGGTGACAGAGAACAGCCAAGAACTTTCCAGCCTTGGAGGGCAAGAGGATGGGGTGCTCATCTGGGGAAAATGAAAAGCAGATTTTAGGGAAAGACCCCAAATTAGTTAATACTCTCCAAAGCAACAGAAGCAACAAGATGTACAGGTACATAGCAAGCAACTTATCATAAGATATTGGCTCATGTGTTATGGAGGCTGGTAAGCCCATCTCTGCAGTGGGCTGGCAGGCGGAGAACTAGGAACCCATAATACAGCTGAAGTCTAAGCCATCCAATAGAGCATTGCTTCTTGCTCCAGGAAGCAAATCTTGTTGTATGCAGACCTTCCACCAATGGGATGAGGCCCAAACAGTATGGAGAGCAGTTGGCTTTACCCAAAGTTCACCAGTCTAAATGTCAATCTCTCCAAAGGGTACTTCAAGTCGACACAGAAAATTGATTGAGACCTTGAAAATACCCAGATGGATCAGCTGCCCATCAGGGAGAGCTTGCTACTCTCATCCATGTAGAAATGTCAAAGACCACAGACCCCAAGGCTGAACACACATTTCCTTAGGGAACCATGTGAGAGGTTCCTGAGACACTATGAGAAGCAGCACCCAGGACTCCTGTGATTCAACCTGCAGTGCACAAGCCTTTTCCTTAGGCGGACCCTTTAGAGACTTCCCAACTCTACCCACAGGCCAATTGGGCAGTATCCCCAAGAGGAGAAGGAGGTGATGCGATCGACCTGGAAGGAATGAGGAGATCAACCAAGAGAAGAGGGGCTGGTGTAAAGAGGAAAACATTGTGAACCTCCTCCCCATCACTCAGCAGAGGGCAAACAGTAACTGCTATGGTTTGAATGACTGTTTGGCTGTCACAGTTTGCAGATGTGAGGAGTTTGAGAGAGGGTAGGCTTTGGAAGTGGAGCCATTGTAAATGGCTTAATGTTCATGGTACAAGAGTGGGTTAAGTATCTCCAGACTGGGTAGTCATAAGACTTCCTCTGTTGCATGCATGGTCTTCCTTTCTGTAATGGGATGACACAGCACAAAGGCCCCAACCCTTTTCTGGCTCCCAGATCTCATACTTTCCACCCTCCAGAACTGTGAGATAAATAAACCTCCATTCTTTATAAAGTATCCAGTCTCTGGTATTCAGTTATAGCAACCAAAAAGTGACTAAGAAAAGTATTAAAATGACTAATTCATATTTCATGTTACTGAAGCCCCCCAGATGCATGGAAAATGTTTAGATTCAAACAAACAGATGCTGCTACCAAGATGAGTTTCCCAAAGTGAAACTGATATGCACAGAAGAGTAAGAATTGCTGAAATTATCCTTACATTTCTCTTTCCCAAGCATCCAAACCCTTTCTTCCAGACACCCTTTCCAACATTAACCTTGATGCTACTTTTAAGAGAATTCAGGTTAATGAAGGCCTGGAATCAGTTGCCCTTACAGAAGGAGGATTATCTTTTTGTGAATCTGACCTAATTATCTGGGCTGTTATAAGAGACTGGCTCTTCCAGGCAAAAGAGATTCAAAGCATGACATGAAGTGACTGTGTGACAAGAAATGTGGGTGACCTCTGAAAGCTGAGAGCAGATCTTGTTGGAAGAACAGCCAAAAAAATCAGAAAACAAGCACGGAAGCTGATTCATCCAAGGTGTAGGAAAGGTCACTTAGCCATGGCCACACGCAGAGATTTCATTCATGCTGTGCCCATATGTAGATATATCACTTACAGAACTGCAAGTCAGTACCCTCGTCCTTGACGTCTGTGGGGAGATTGGCTCCCCAGCTCCCCTCAGATTCCAAACTCCAGGGGTGCTCAAATTCCTTCTGTACAGTGGCATGGCATTTGCATACCACATACACATACCCTCCTGCAGACTTTACCTCTAGGTGATTTGTGATGCTTGATAAAATAGTTACTATCCTGTATTATTTAAAGGATAATGACCAAAGAAATGGAAAATGAATACAACTGCCAACATTTCTCAGCACTCCCTCTTCATCAGGTAGTTACAAGTTCAGTTTACTCATTGAATCCTCACGACCCTACGAAGCACACACTCTCCTCATGCTTGTTTTACTGATGAGTGCTTAGCTGGTTTGGGGCATTTCTTCTAAGCTTAGTGGGCACTGAAATTCCAAGAGGTGCTATCCCCCTCCGACCCTGGGTTGCTTTCCCAAACCTTCAGTTCTCTATCACTAGTGTGAGGGTATTCAGTCTGTGCTTCAAGAGTAACAAGGAGCCAGAGGGTGAGGTTATTTTATTCTTTTTCTAAGGATGCCAATAACAAGTTATCATACCCAGGGTGGCTTAAACACCTGAAATTTATAGTCTCACAGTTCAGAAGGCTGGAAATCCAAAGCCAAGGTGTCAGCAGAGTTGGTTCCTCCAAAGCCTTTTCTTATTGACTTGTCAGTGGCCTTTTTCTGCTTCTCCCTGGGTCTCCATGTGATCTTCCCTTTGCAGGTGTCTATTCAGATTCCCCTTCTTATAAGGATCCCATTCATTTTGGTCTAGAGCCCAATCATATGCACTTGTTTAATTAGTTTTTCAAAGACCCTATCTCTAAATTCATTTACATGCTGAGCTAACAGTGTGGGGACTTCAAAATACACACATTAGGAGCAAACCATCCACCCTGACACAGGAAACAAGTTCAAAGATTTCAGCAAACTTATCAGAGCCCAGGTGAATGACCCATTGAGGTTCCCACCAGCAATTTATGAAATGATCCCAGGAGAGTTGCTCCCCAATTCCAACTCCACTGCCTCCCCAAGCCTCCCCCTCATCTCCACCTTGGGTCCCCAGTACCAGGCCATCATTTCCTGTCCTGGGTGATAAGGCATTGGGATGCCCCCTCAGAGAACTACCTACCCTCCACAATCAGCTCAGCCATCAGAATTTCAAGGCAGAGCAATAGTTAGCAGTTCAAGCAGGGCCAAAGGCTGACATTAAGCAAATTTCAAGGGTTATTTGAAGTTAATTGAGTTTAATCATATAATGATTTTATAATTAGTCATAGTGTTTTTGTTTCTACATGGATGGACTCAAACTCTGAAGAAAAGGAATGCATTGGGCAGGGGAGGGGCCTAGGCAAGAGGACAGGAAGGGAAAGCAGGACACGGATGATGAACCTACAGAAACGCTCCAGTGCTTGGCGCCCTGATCCACATTCCAGCTGTGAGCTGGGTCTTCATACTGCCCACCTGAGGACATGTCCCAGCTGTATAGTAGTACACTTTGTGGCCAGGGGATCTGCAGAAGGAAACTTCTAAAGTGACCAGAGCCACACTCTGAAATTAGTAAATCTGTTAGTCCAAAGCACTGGATTAGCCTAATCAAACAATAGCTCCTGGGTGTCAATCAGTGATATTTGCTTGCAAGGTTAAATCCTTGCAGTAAGGTGGACTGATCTTATCCTGCAGGAAACAGGGCCCTTCCTGCATCAGCAGCCTACCAGACTTTTCTGATTGGGCAACCGTAGGTCAGATGCTCAACCCTGGACTCAGCTCAGGCACGGGGGACTTCCACAGGCTGAGGTTCTGGCCACATTTCCTGCCTCCCACAGCCTCACCATGGGGGATGGAGATTAACAAAATGAGGGCTCCCTTAAAAAACGGAAAGGGAACTGGATTCTAGGCAGGTGACCCCAAGAACCACCGCAGCTCCTGTGACACAGCCTTTGTCAGCATAAACCTAAGACCAGACCCTGTGGCAGATGCCACATACAAGAAGCCATCACACACTGTGACACCTCTCTTCAGAAAGGAACTGATGCATAAGCAGAGTTTCAGAGGACGAGCCAGGCGGCACCAGCCTCCTCCATCACAGGACCTTCATTGGCCATGGATTCTCAGGGCTGTTTTAAGTATTTTGCTCTTCATTGAACACGATACTGAGGTCATAGTCCTGCAAGGCTCCCTGACAACACCCCTCTCCTCTCTTCCTCAGGAGCCCTCTTGTGGCAAGGCCTTCATCTTTTTTCTTGCCTCCCTAATTGTCCAATGGCCCTTCAGGGGCTGAGAGAACAAATAAACAGTCACCTTGGTCCTTTGGGGAGTGGGGCGGGGGGGCATTTCCAAAGCCTTGACTTGTATGAACACTGTCAGGACTGGGGACATTTGTGGCTCTAGTTTAGGCTGTTTTGTTTCCTTGCAAATCACTTACAGACCAGAAGAAATGGATGGTCAAGGTGATGAGATTTCTGCATTCAAGGCCACCTTTCATGTAGGTTAGTATTATTGATCACCAACACCTCCAGGCCTGACAGGAAATCAATAGACCCTCTGACCCAGATATGTGACTTGGCCTGTCGGGACTTTAAAAACAAGAAGTGAACATAGCAACTCTGGTTCACACTTTTCATACACGAGAATTACATTTTTTTATTCCCCAGAGCTGCAACGCCATTTCTGCTCAAATTACCCCGGCCATCACAGGAGTGCATAATCAGAGGTTTCTTCTCATTGTTTCCTGCTGGACAGTTCTACAGCCAACCCCAAGCTATTAAGAGAAAGTGACAGGCCCAACTTTGGGGAAATCTATTTATGCCCCCAAAGAGCCAGGATTCTATCTCACAATTTTTTAAGAAGGGCTGTTAACCTTCCAGATAAGAAATATGAGAAAGAACGGCTGTGTGGAGGGGGAGGGTTTACAGGAGGACAGGAGCTGGGTAAGCACCTGCCATGGCAGAGGGTGGGGTGTAAAAGCCGCTGATACTGCGACCTTCAGAAACAGCGGATCATTACACTGACCCTTGGGCCAATGTTTAGTGATCTTTAGTGGCATGGGAAGAAGTAGAAAGAAGATTTTCAAAGAGAAACAGGAGACAAAATTTCTAAAACTCTCTTCAATACAAGTTCATACCCCGTCTGCACTGGGAGCCACGTCCCTGCTGGGCTGTGTGCATGTGCACTGCTATTCTCCCGAGACTGCAAGACCACTGAAGTTGATGGCATGCATCCTGACCAGTTAAGATCTGAGCCCAAGCTGCAAAGAAAACCCAGAGCTTGATAGATTCTCAACAAAGCCTACGGAAGGAGTGAATAAATTTATGAATGAGTGAACAAATTAATGGACACATGAGTGAATTTATAAATGACCTAATGAATGAAAATGTGGCATCTGACCAAACACAGAATACAAAAGTGCTGATGTTTTCAAGGATAGTATCCCCAAGGAAAGAGGTGCCTTTCTTCCTATTAGAAATTTGCAAAGAAGAACTGGCCAGGTGCAATAAAAACTACAGGAACTTTTGCCTCCAGAGCTGAGTTTTAATCTCAGCTCCACTAGCAAAGTGGACTCAGGCAAACATTTAAATCCTTGGCCCTCAATTTTGTCATCAAAAAATAGGAAGGACACATAGCTGACTTTATAGTCATAGTAATAAGATATAAAGTACACTAAGTACCAGGCACACAGTGGCTTCTCAGCAAGTTTTCTCATTTACTCAGTACCAGTAGCAGCCAAACCCTGCAGTGCAGTGCCTTGACTACTAGGATGGGGTGTATATCTTCAAGCCAAGAATGTTTAACTTCACAGAACACCCTCAGATCACATAAGACATCAGACCACTGGACTAAATTGCCAGAAATATTAAACCACAACTTTCCTTTGCCCAACGTTTAAAAAGTTAATAAATTCTGAACTCCTCATAGACCAATAATAAAAATTTTCTCAAGAAATGGGAATCGATAACCAGGCATTGTGGCCCAAGTTTGTAATTCTAGCACTTTGGGAGGCTGAGGTAGGAGGGTCCCAAGTTGGAGGCAGCCAGGGAAACTTGGTGACATAGTAAAAACATTGCTCAAAATTAAAAGGGGCAGGGTTGTAGCTCAGTGCAAAAGACCCAGGTTCAATCCTCAGTAACAGAGAATGAGAGACAGAGGGAGGGAGTGAGGGCAGGAAAGAAGGAGGGAAGGGGAGCAGGAAGGAGGGAAGAAAGGAAAGGGGCAGGAATGGAAAGAAGCAGGGAGGGTGAAAGGAAGAAAGGTGAACTGATAAAACAGGAAAGGTGAAGTTACTGTCTCTGTACAAGTTAAGCTGTAATAAATATTAAGCTGCCTAGAATACCAACACCATGAAGCAGTCAGGATAGTTGAGATTATGCTGTAGTAATAAACAACTCCAAAATCCCCATGAATTAAAAATCATGTGACATGACCTTTCCAGGTAAGCAAGGGGACTCTGCTCAGAGCCCTGGCTTCCTGAACAGTAACCATCTCGAAGGCACTGAGCGCTGGCCCCACAGGGAATAAGGGCTGGGAAGGTTTCATATGGGAGAGGAAATGTCTCCTGTGTGGATAGCATGGTCCCTACACCACTGTCACCGTGAGATAATCACTCCACTCTACTCCGTCACAAGAAGGCCAGGAAACACGATTCCACCACAGAACCAGGGTAGGAAGGAAGGGAAAAAGTTGGCCACAAGCATTGACCAACGCTACATACCACCAGACAGAGACACCCAGTAAGCACCCCTAAACCAGCCTTGCCCACAAAATAACTTCCAGATAAAGGCATCATCAGCCTCATTCCAAGTTCCAACAGCTCAGCGTAGGAGGAAACCTTCCGGATGACACCTTTGTTCTCTGTTTAGCAAAGCGTGAGGGACCTCAGAATTCCTTTACTGCTACCTTTAATAGTCAGTTATACTCCTAGCATAGTCAGACCACCACATTCCTGGGTTGTTACCAGGTTTGAGGGTGCTGCGATCCCCTTCCAGAGATGGTTTCCAGGTTCTTTCCACTTCAAACAAAAAATCAAATGAAACAAGCAAAAACAGTGCCAAAATTTCACATTTATTTAAGGTAGGAGTAATTAAATAAAGGGTAAGAGACAAACTGGCTCCCTAGAGCAAACTTGGGCTGAGTAAAAGATAAGAAAAATAAAACCAAAATAAAAATTAAAATATCAAACATAATTATACCCTGGAGGCAGAGGGTGGGCTACCGCAAGAGGCACCTTAGTCAGGATTCAGTGGCATCCTGCCGTTCATTCAGTCCTCACATCTCGGGAACCCGTGAGAAGTCTGCACGCAGGGACCTGAGGATTATTTGGCACCCGTGTCCTGGGATCTGGTCACACCTCCATTCCCCCAAGCAGCTCTGCCACACCCAACCGTCCTGCTTCAGTTCCTCATCTGAAGATGCAACCAACCATAGTGTAAAACTATTCAGAGGGGAGAAAATGTGTCTGCTCGGAACTCAGGCAAACTTTTTTTCACTATTCTCTAAACAATATGACAATTTAAATAGCATTTACATTCTGTTGGGTATTGGAAACCAGTCTAAAGTACGCATGCAGATGTGTGCAGGTCCGCTGCAAATACTGCAGCATTTTATGTAACAAGAAAGAAACATCTGCAAATTTGGGGAGACATGGGGTTCCTGGGTCCGGTGTAACTGAGCACTCGCATCACATGACAACATTGCTTGTGTCAGGCAAGAGCAAGGTGGAGCCCCTCGGAAAAGGTGGATGCGGGTTCTAGCACAGGGGTGAGAAGATGCTTCTTTCCCTAACCTGGAGGTGAATTTAAAAGCACAAAAAGAAAGAGAATTGCTCCATGTATTTTACCCTGCCATGTACAACTGTGAAATATTAGCAACAGCGACGCCTGACTTACAGGAGAATCAGGCTAGGGCCTGGTTTTCCAGGTCATGATCATTAGGAAGTTTAATTAACAACTTAGCAACTTTCAGAATCCTCAACCTTGTCCTAATTGACTGGGAGCCCCCTGATTTGCCAGATACAACGTTCACTGCTCCCCAAAATGTCTAAGCCCTCATGGGGTTCCTATCCACGTGGGCTCCTACAGTGCAGCCTTTTTTCTCACTGGTTCTCCATCCCGCCCGCCAAACAGAAACGTGAGCAAGGCACAAATGTAGGTGCCAGCTGGTGTCGGTACAGCAGGGCTGCGATGCCACAGGAGGCAGAGCCAGGAGTCCAGAGAGGACGAGCAGACCAGGGCCAGGCAGAGGAACTTGGCTAGCGCACAAGGGAGCTAGATTTATTCAGTCACGGGTGCAAGTCCAGGGAATGAGTTTAAGAAAAGAACAGATATGGCTGGATTTGAAGTGTTGATGGATCATAAAAATTGATGAGGAAGTAGGCAAGGATGGAGAGAGACCTCACAGGCGATGCCCTTGCATGAACCGTGGGAATGACCAGCATCTGACCTGGTGTGTGTAGGAGGGGGTACGATTACTAGTGTAATAGCTGAGGAGGAGAAATCAGCAGAGCTTGCTGATTAAAAGCAGAATAAGAGAAACACAAGAGCTTGATAGGATGCTGGGAAACAGTGGAGACGCAAGGATGAGGGAGCAAGGGTGTGTTGATCCTGAGCTGAAGGCACACTGGGAGTGACATAAGCAGAAAGATCAGGTGCCCTAGGTCAGAGTGGAGGGGGACTTTGGGTCTGATCTTACAGGACACTCAAGCAGCACTGTCAAGACACTCGTGTGGTGAGAGACTGAGGTCACCTGTCCAACTCTAGGGAGGAGCCGAGGCCTCTGACCCACAGTCTCGTGGGTGTCCACCCTCCAGCCCCAGCGGAGCAGTCGCCACCCTGCAGCAGCAGCCAACATGTTGACCAGGACCGCAGCAGAGACCCTCGGCCAGAACCATCTGCCTAAGATGCTCACGGGTTCCTGACCCTCAGAAACTATGTGACATGATAAATCATTGTTTTTAGCCCATAGGAATTGGGCTAACTTGTCACACAACAATAGATAACTGACACAATGGAACCTGGGAAATAGTTGGAAGACAAATGGTAAAATGAAGGGAGGAAGGAAATCTGTTAGACAACTTTTGCCAAAGTGTAGGAAAGACACAAAAAAGGGGGATCCATGTGTCTGGTGAAAAATGGAAACTGGGGAGATCTTGATAACTCGTTGACCATAAGGCACATAGAAAAGAAAGTTACAAACATTAACTCAAAGTTTTGGAGCCCGGCTGTCTGAGAGAGACCAAGATGACTTTGGATGGAAACGGAAATGATGTAAACCTGTCCTTGTTAGTATAAATACCATCACTCAGAACAGCTCTCCTTTGAAACACTATATTCTCCAAAAAACGGCATGATCTCACTTAAGGGGTTTCCAGTCCTGTCATTTCAATTATTAAAACGGCCAGCGCCTGTCCTGTTATGGGAAAAGTTCCCATTTAATGTTTTCTCAAATGCTTGTAATTACTCAACACCGAGTATGGGAGGAACTCGCAGCAGGTGTGGCCTTTTTCAGTGGTCAAGTGAATAAGATAAAACCCTTCCCAGCGGCATCTTGTAGCACTTTAAACTCTTGGTAAGCAGGGACCAAGGAGCTGGGTCACGTGCACACGAGCACACAGAGTCCCCCCAGAATTCCCAGTTGAGACACTTATTGACCCATCAACACTTCGGAGTTGAAAGAGAGAAAAGCTCTCAGCTGGACGGGGGGAGGGATGGGCAGGGGTGTTGACAGCATCCTCGGAGACGGATTCTTAAGTCAGATGGTCCCCTTCTGCTAGATGTCACCGGCAGCAGATGTGTATGCCTTGAACGAGGGTCCCTTACAGCTCAGCATTTGGCAAAAGCAGAGGCCAGGCCCTGGTATGGGGCACGGAAAGCGCTGGCACTGTCCTCTTTGCCTCCCCCGTTAAGAGGCCATGGAAACACCATGGGAACCGGAGGTTTACTCAAGATAGAAAATAGAAAACCTTCACCCGTGGGTCTGCCACCAGCCAGAGCCTTTCTCCCACGCTGCAGCTATGGCAAGGTGAGGGGAAAGCTGACAGAGAATGCTGCTCTTCATCTTACTCACAGATACCTCGATCGACTTGTACTGGATGGGGTCACCCAGCACCATCCGTGATGACCCACCATGACAGCTCCTCCCTGACAGGGTTTTCACTCCTTAGCCTGTGTGCGCTTCCTTCCTCCCAGCAGGCAAGCCACGAGCAGCCCCCAAGCTCCACTGCCCAGGCTCTGTGTGCAGCCGTCGACCTCAGCAGACCCCGCCCGGACACAGGGACCGTCTACACAAGCCTTCCTGCAGGGCCTACTCAGTGGTCTGCCTTTCCACGAGTCATTGCTTCCCACCCAGGTCACTGGTCACTCCCAGGGCAATGTCTGATGATATTTTTTGATTTCCAAGACAGAGAGTGGGGGCAGATCCAGTAACTAGAGACCAAGGAGGCTGCTTGGCACCACGCACAGCACAAGTCCTCGCCACAAGTCCTCACCACAAAGAAGTGAGCAGACCACAATGCTAACCACGCCAAAGCCGAGGAACTAGACTCAGAGTAGAAACTCCACCCTGGCAGGCACTGGGCCTTCGCTGGCCCCCCTATTGTGTCTCCATTCCTTAAAACACGGTGAGCGGCTGGTAGTGAGTAAGGGAAAGTGGAAAGAAAGCAAGGGATGAGGAGAGGGAGGAAGCCAGGTAGCACACTGCCTGGAGAAATTTGCAGCACTGATTCTGGCTTTATCCACGTGCCGCAGGATCCCCGACAAATCCTTCTTAGCCTTGAGGACAAGGTCAAGGTGCCTCTCCTTGCACACCAGGCGACATCCCCCTCAGGGGCAGTCCCAGCTGAAAAGGGATACATGCATACTGTGATGGTCTTGCAGGTTGACCTTTACTCTCAACCCTAGAACTCAAGCAATCTGACCACCCCACAGGGCACGCGTGTGCGCGCGCACGCAGGCAGACACGCAGGCAGGCACGCACAGGTATCCTGGATCGCTTGCCTCTGCTGCCCCCTGCTGGAGCTGCTACTCTGGGATGGTCTCGTTCCCAGACACCGGACAAAACCTGCTGAGCGCTGCGCCTCGGTGTCTCAAAGTTCCCGGTGCACTGTTTCAACTCCCCTTCCGAGCTGCCCTGGGAGAGAATTCACAAAACAGCAAGACAACCTGCCGGGCCAAGGCAGCCCGCTTCTCTCTTCCCAAGGAGCCCGGCCCTCTCTGAAGCATCCTCCCTTCACCCCAGCAAGGCATCTCTGGATGACCGTCCTGTCTGACCACGGAGCAGGAGACAGATGGAGAAGCTGTTGACAGGTGTTGGCATGCAGAATGTAGAAAGTCTCCGTTCCAGTTGGAAGCCAGTGACACACGCACTATAGGAGACCACAGGACAGGCCCTGGCCTAGAGGAAGCACAGAGTTACCTGTCTTCCTCGCTGGGCCCCGGAAGTGCCTGTGTTCACCATGGCTTCTGTTGTCATATTTGTGCTTCCACACTGGGACTTTTCAGAGCCCAGGAGCTCTGCCCTCTGAGACTCGCTAATTCCAAAGACTGTTGACCACTTGCCCTGTCTGTCCAGCCTGGTCATCATATGCAAATGAGCCAATCAGATCCCATGCCCACACCTCCAACACCTCCTTCCTGGGCTGTCTGTGAGCCTGTGCAAATCACACCAATGCCAGGCAGACACCACATCACCAGGGGTGGCCCCTGCACCCTAAGGGCCCACCCGCATTCTTTTAGCAGGCCTGTCCTAAGCCTGCCACTCTATCTGCTTTTTCCTTCTTCTAACACAAGAGAGTCTCCTGCCCACATCCTCCCACCCTGAATTCCCTCTGCCCCCAGATCAACCTGGGGCTTCCTCGCAGCCCCACACTGCTGTTTGTAGGAAAGTACAATAGCATGGGGTAGTCAGATTCCTGTGTCAGTGTGCCTTCCCGTACCCGGGTAAAACAAACCCAGAGTACCCCAAAGCAATGCCAAACCTGCAAAGCTGTCAAAAGGCCCAGGACAGCTGGCATCTGCTGATGCTGGTGCCCACCTGGGCCTGGGTCATGCAACACACCCAGGCCCTCTGCCCCCAACCTAACTGCTGGGGACAGCTAAGGCGGCCAGAAGGTGGAGGCAAAGAGGACCCGGCACTCGCCCCACACATTGTCTCTTGAGGAGTGGTTAGAAACCCAAGCTAACCAGCAATAGACACCTGTTTGAAGCCACGCCCTAAGTGCTGGCTGTTTCCAGCCCCCGCCCCTTGTTGTCCCAATGGACACTTTGAGGCACTCCCAAAGTTGGGGTGGGGGCCTCTTTTCCCTTCTCAAGAATGTTCCAGCAAGGACCAGGCAGCCAAGGGTATTTACAGTGTCACTGTTGCTCTCAGCCCCACAGGGCCCATGCAGTCCCCAGGGTCCAGTTCTCCACGAACCCTCCCCAGCGATGCAGTTATCAGATCGCCTGCAGTGAACCGCTAGCAGTAGCTTCTCCTAGACGTCAGCATTTCAGCAGCGCTCCCAGTGCGGAGAAGCAGCCCAAAAATGAGAGAGGCTTCCGACACGTCCCTCCAGGTGCTGCCCCAGCATGACGCCCTGGAGTGATTTTTAAATCATGCAGCAAAACTACTGAGGAGGTAAAAGGTAGATTGTTCCCAGCCCCTGCTGCTCCCTGGGGAACTTTATAGTGTGGCGCTGGCGGTCAGGATGGAGAAAGGGCGTTTGAGAATTGTGAGAAACACCAGCATCACTCATGCCTGAAGTCAGCCTTCCTGCTAGAAGCCAGGGGGCTAATAAAGCATTTCAACCACAGCCCAGAAGCAAGTGGCTCTCTGCAAGAGCCGCCTCCTGACGTTCCAAGATTTGGAACAGCTCCCAAGGGAGCAGGGAGGGGCCGAGGGAGCCAGAGCTAAGAAAGGGCACTGGGCTTCAGTGTGCCCCCGAGTGGGACACCCTGAGGAGGAGCAATACCTTCTGTGCTTCCATCCAGCGCCCTCATGAAGACAAACAGACAAGAGTGAAATCAAAACCGCTCTGTTTGTTGCAAAAATGGCAGTGTCATAAAAGACACAGCAGGAAGGGATCTGCAGAGACAAGACAACCTAATGTAGTGTCTCCCCCTAGACTGGCCTTGGGGTAGGAAGAGGCGAGGAGGCTCATGACAAAGGATGTTAGATCAAGTGACAAAATTACAGTGCGGACACTTAGTGATATGAGAGTGTTTTATGGATAGAAGCTGGTGATGTTGACAACTGCACTGTGGGGGTGTAAGAGAAAATCTCCACACCTAAGACATATCATGGGCTAATTAGACATGAAGGGCCTGAAGAAGCACTCACTGCATAGACAGGGGTAAAGGAGGAGCGTGATGCATGGAATTTACCCTTGAAAGTTTCAGAAATAAACCATATACCCAGCAGATGGGGTGCAGGGCACACGGACCCGCCTTCTGTTCCCCGAATTTGACAGCACTTGTAAATTTAAAGTTAAGTCCAAATAGAGCAAGTTTGATTTCAATCTGATCCTTGCGTTTCTGTGTCACCATCCCCGCCCAGCACATCAGCTCGCAGTGAGGTGCGATCATCTTGTAGGGATGGGAACCACTCTGGTGCCCAGGGGAGGACCCGAACCTGACTCCTCAGTGCCCCCGTGTACCAGACGCTCTAGTGCAATGGGGACAGAAGGTGACCTCTCGGGGAGTTTGCTGATAGAAAGGAGGAAGGAGGGTCAAGTCAAGCACCACACCCCTGCACAGATGCCCACAAACTTCTAAAAGCTGTAAAGGAGAAGGCAAAAAGAGAGAAGAAAATAAGATGGTGGTGGGGGCTACGGGAAGTAAAATCAGAACCCTAAATCAGAGCACACTCCTCGATAACCTAAAGCAGAGCCGGAAGAGGTGGGAGCCCCGCTTGCGGCCCGTGGTTCCGGCAGGAGTTACTGGAGCGAGCATTCGTCCCAAAGCAGGGAGTGGACAGCGCCCAGGGGCAGCGCCCAGTGGTCAGGACTGTGCGGTGAGGTGATCCGGTGGGTGAGACCACCGCAGTCAGCTGCGGAGCGCCCCAGCGGCCCCGCCACACTGGCTCCTGCCTCCAGCCTCACATTCGTCTCCCGCTCCGGCCGCTGCCCTGGTCCGAGGGCTCCCACTGCCCCGCAGCTAGGAGGAGCCGCGGCCCTGGGCAGCGCAGTGCCGGCCCTGCGCTCTGTGCGGGGAGGTGGGGGGCCTTCGGGAGCTGCAGCAGTTTCCCCAGGCAGCCCCAGGGCCCACAAGGACTCGTCTTGGGCCATGGCTGAGCTCCTCTTTGACCTGGAGGCCACCGATGCGAGGTGAAGGCCTCAAGTCAGAGAAGCCCCCTACCCACGGACGCCCTGGCCTCCAAGCTGGCTTCCTGTTACCCCCTGCCAAGAGCGGCGGGACTCACAGGCGCACAACAGAACCAGGGATGCAATGACATCAGAGAATTCCCGGCTGCATAGCATTGCTGGGCATGTTAGTGAAACAAGCCTTGGCGCGCGGAGCCACGTTCTTCCCACCCTCCGCGGACCCTGCTGGGACCCGCAGTGGCCTGGCGCCCCTCGCAGTCCGCAGGAAAGAGCAACAGCGCCATCTAGTGGCTGCGTGGGGCGCCTGCGCCCGGGGTCTCCCTCCCTTTTTCTCAGCCCCCTGCACTGCAAGCCGGCTGTGCCTATGTAGGAGAAGTGAAAGCCAAAACGTGCGGCTTGGCCAAAGGATCTTTAAAGGGGGTCATCAAGGAGCCGCCGCAGCAAGATTTCCCGGGCTCCCGTCGCTGGTCAGCGCGGGAGGGGAAGACCGTATCCTAGGCCTACGGGAGCATTGTGGGGACCGATTCCTGGGCCACCCCCCAGCCTCTGCTAACGTCCGCCGGGGCCTGGGAATCTGCTTCTCCGTGGAGTTCCCCGCTGACGCCGATGCCGGTGGGGCCGCCCTGTGCGAGCCAGGCCCAGAGCTCCCCGTTCCTTGGCCTCACTGCTCCCCGCTGCACACCCACAGCGTCCTGGGGGCTGCGCGGATCTCCCTGGGCCCTGATGACAGAATTCAGGGCCTGAGCCTGTGACTCTTCCACGAACAGCAGGCGACACGGAGACAAGATAAGACAGAGCGAAGCGTCAGGACTCTTCCCCTCACCCCACATCCAGCAAAAAGCACCCAGGCCCTGGCGAGCACAGCCCATGGTCCAGACACCCGTCTCCTCATCCCAGGGAGGAGCGTGGCCCTCTCACTTCCCAGGCACCTGGACCAGTCCGGCTAAAGGGATCCACGGAGCCACTGCCGTTCAGGGAAATCCTGGCTCTGATGGCTTAGACCTGGTCTCCTGTCCCCCTAAAGCCACATGGGGTGAGAGGGTAGCATTCGAAGCAAAAATGAGAGGCTACTTCTGAAAGAATGAGAAATGGATGCTGGAGGCAGTGACCCCTGCTGGGCAGACTCCCCTCTGGCGCACTGCAGAACAGTTGCCAACACTTTGTAGCTGAGAAACTTCTATTTATGTCAGCTCA